>LBNU01008278.1:2416-46786 GCA_014162995.1 Artemisia annua
TCTGTTATCTGTTATCTGTATCTGGTGATTGATGCTGCGTGCATGCACGTCCTTCACAAATCTGGTAAGTCTCCCCTACATATGCTGCATTATGTGTGATTATGACTATGAATCTGATTATTATGAAGGCATTATTATGAAGGCTTTATATCTGTTTCTGGGCTCATGGTTGATGACTAACCCTTACCTTACCTCTTATTTCTATTTCATACTTACCTTTGATTACATTCTGTTATTCCCTTTATACCTTATTCAGTATACATTTCGGTTTCATTATTACTTCGTTGTTATATCTGTTCACTGGGCTTTTTAAGCTCAGCCGCATTTCTTTTCCTGCGGCAGGTTTTAGTAGGAAGCTGGGTTATGAGTGGAGAGTATTTTGGACTTAGAAGACTACACTTCGATAGCTTTTGATTAGTAGGAGCTTTGGCATTTTCAGACTTAGCATTTATTATTGTTCTTTTATAACCTTGTATTCCAGATTATTACTTTGTAACCTTTGGAATTCTTTTATATTACTTATGTTGTATGTCTGTATATGCTTTTATATGTCACCGTAATGTAGTGCTTCTACCCTTATCGGGTTGGGGCGTTACAATAAGCATCAAAGAATGAAAACATAACAGAGCTCCTCAAATATCCGTAAACATTTGAACAAATCTTTGGTCCTTTGCAGGTCCATTAGGTTGTTCGTTTAACAATTATCTAATGACTTTCACTTAGATTTTGTTGTTATCAACTCATCTTGCATTCATGCAAATGATATAAATAATCCAATACATAATAGGATTTACATAATGAATCCTTTAGTTAAACTTAAAGTTTCCATTCATGCATTCAATCTCATCATCTAAGATTGATCATTGAGACTCCCCTCATTGACATGTCATATTATGTTTAGAGTATTAACCGCTTATGTTTATTCTAATAAACACATGCAACAAGGTTGTATGTTTTATTTCCTAAATTCCTTAAGTGAAACTTCATTCCAGGCTAAAGATTAAAGTCTAGCTTAGATGGAATATTGTTTCTTATATGCTAACAACATATGAGATTTAAGAAAATAAATGCATTGCTCCTACTTGCTCTCAGAGTACTTAGGAGTAATCATATTTAATCAAAATCAAATTAATGAGTTTATAATTAAATTAAGATCTCTGCTCCTAGATGCATGATTTAATCCACACTTGGATTCTTACATCTTGTATACATTAATAAATATTATATGGATTCATAAACCCTTTTGATTACTCATCGTCCTCGCAAGGTAATCAACAAGAAAAGTGTTTTGAGATCCTATCATATTTCATTTACATGAAAACAGGTATGACAATTAATCATCTTTATACATTTAATGTTTGTAGATAGGAAGATTTAATCATAGTCAATTACTTAAGTACGAGTAAACTCCTTATTGCTACACGTGCATTAAATGTGCGTACAAGTTTGTCCTTTTGAGTATTCTCATCAAGAAACTCATTTTAAACCTCACAGTCTAACTGATTGGTAAGAGATCAATCAAGCTCCATGAGTGATTGTCTTCAAAGGACGGCATCTTAACATTCATAGTTTTGAGCTATCCATCAGAGGCAAGATCTGATAATGCATCTCTTTAGTTAGCAGGTTCACTATGATCCTCCAACTTATGTCCCTTAACATTGATATAAAAACTATATAATTCAGGTGTTAGGGGTATCCTTGCGGATTTATGAATGAGAGATATCAATCTATGGTTTAACATATGCATGTTCAACCTTAGTATGACATTAGCAAGCGTACTCAGAAGGTTGTGTATTTAGCTCTTGAATGACTTCAAGATCTAAAGGTGCTCCTACTTGCTTTTGTAAGTGGAGACTAATCTCCAAGTACTCAGCATATTGATTAATGATGTGCGGGATTGCGACCACGCACTAGGGTTTGACTTCTCAAGGGATCTTGAGAAGCTTGCAATCCCCACCAGGCAGTGTACCTGACCGATGTAGTATAGTGTAGTGGCAAGTACCGGGGGATTGATCGTTCTCTAGGGGAATAGTGTCGTTAGGATTGAAAAACTACTCTAATAGGTCTAAGGGTGAGGAAATATTCTTTTTGTATTTTTTATTTTTATGAAAGCAAGTAAAAATCTCGGGTTTGAAGGAGTGGGCGGAATTAGTTGCTAGTCAACTAACCCAAATAACTACTAATGCAAATAAAATAAAATAACAAGAAAATAAATGTTTGTGAAAACTATATGGAGGGAAGTGTGTTTACTTAGATTTCCTTACTCCCTAACTATCTTTTCCCGATTGATTAGTGTGTATTAATTGCGTGGATGACAGATTGTATTCCTTAATAACGGTCCTGGGGGTGTGTACGAACTTCCCCAGCTCTATAAGCTCCTACTTCAATCCTATGTCGAGCCGGCTAAGAATCTCCTAACATGGGATCACTAGAATTCGCTCATGCATTAAATACAATCAAATAACTTTAGTACACCTTGGTTCATGTTTTTTAAGAAGTTCAAGCATGTTACCAATTGGAAGTCTGCCAGTTTTATTAAGCCTAACATCGATAAACATTCATCCAATACAATCAATAACACACCATTCAATCAATAGTTAGGTTTCATTAGATCTAAGCAAACACAAAGAAAACCTAGCCTAGCATGTTAAACAAAAGAGAAGAACACGATAGAATCAAACAACACATAGACATATTGAATGATTAATTGATTACTTATCTTCAATGTAACATGGAAGATCTCAAGGTAAAAAACCTTGAAAAAGCTGCTAAAATTCGTCTAGGGTTTCTACTTAAAAAGTTCCACACTAATGACTAAAAATTATGAGAATATATATAGAAAAACATATCTGACGGCGTCACGTTGTAGCCTTGACGTCGTCACCTCGCCGTGCTTAGGGTTTCTTGATGGCCTTCTTGACGCCGTCCCCCTTTAATCCATTCTGGCTTATCAAGACTTGACGGCGTCACATCCAAGCTTGACGCCGTCAAGGGTACTATTCCAGCAGATTTTAGCACTTTGTCGAATTCTTCACTTTTATGCTCCAAAAACGTCCAAAATACTTCCTTTTCCAGAATTTCTCTCCAAAGTACTTAAAATGACAAAAGGAACTATTTTGGGCAATAATTGATCAAATAAATACGATTTAGGGCTTAAATGACCCCCGAAAAGTGGTACACTTTTCTCCTTATCAAATACCCTTACACTTGAGATTTGCTTGTCCTCAAGCAAATGCGCTTTTATTCATTACAACAAATAATCGTTCCACTTTAATCATAATAAGCACGGAGATTACATACTAGCACCTCACAAGTAGTGTTTAGATACTCACATCTCTAAGGTGTCATAGAATTATATCTCATAAATGAAAATGAACAATATCTCTCACTACCTGTCATAGCAAATAGATTACCATAGGCTTGGGAAAGGATCAAAAACCTTCTCCACTAGGCGTAAGCACCTAAGATAAACTATCAAAGAGGGCTTTACAAAAGGGTTGTAATGAGGTGTAGGGATATGATAAACACAGTTTTGTTGGATAAGGGATATTTTACTGGTGGCGAGTTAAAGATCTTGATTAATTACATGTACAATATGGCGTTGCTAAGCCAAGACTAGACTCGACTTAAGCTAATCAAAAACTAATAAAAATATAAAATAAACAAAGAAAGAAACGGGATGGTAGTCCGTATGTTTTTTCTACTTTTCTTTTTCTCATTTTTTTTGTATTTTTCTTGATTTTTCGATTTTTTTTCATACACTCTTACCCTACCATCCAAAATAATACATCATAGGGGCCTCGGTTCTCCCCTTACACTTGAACTTTTACATACTTTACAAATAACTAATCTAATGACTCGAATTAAGATAATCGAAACACTTGGAGTACTTTTAAAATATTTAGCACATATGGGGGTAATAATGTTGTTCTTCCCCATTACTCCATTACACTAATACTTTACCCATGAGTCCCAATCGTCCCAAAACAATATGTACAAGGATATGACTCGACTTAGCAACCATGTAATCAATTAGATAATTAACTAAGGGTTTAAACAAATGTTGTCACAATAATGCACTAAAGGTGAGTGCATACAAGGTAGGCTAAGGCGATTTGGGTGCACATTTAAGTGGGGTGTAACAAATTCTTCCTTTAAGTAAAATGCTTAAAGTTAGAAACGAAAAGGATAGGCTCTGGAGGGTGTACTAGGGGTATCGTGTACCAAAAATGGGTACAACGCAAGGGTGTGGGAGAATTACTTGACCGACGTAGCCAAAGTAATTATAACAAAAACACAGGTGTAAAACAATGGGTTAATCCTAATGCCTCTTATCATGTAGTAAATCTAACTACACGAATGTAGTCTCACTTATGGATTAGGGATGGTCCTATCGCAAGTTCTAGAATCTAAGTGCTACCGGTACACACATCATAGCATAAATGCTTTTCCTACCAATTCTAGGGGCGAACCTCACATATTTGGGGTGGAAAATTTTTTTAGTGGTACTTTTTTTTGTGCTAGTCATATAACTCCTATCCATGAGACGCTCATTAAGACCAAAGTTTCACTCGTATATGTTGTAAAAAATTTTAAATTTGGCACTAAAATTACCCTAACAGGTATTTCTCTCAGTTTTATTACACATCTACCATTAAACAAACAAAAATCAAGCGTAATTGCATTCTCTAAGGTATCGTAATTTACCCTCTTACACTTAAGATGAACGTTGTCCCCAATGTTCAAATAACAAGATGTAAAAGTAAATAAGGTAAAGAATGAAATCAAATACTCCCCTGATTCGCTCGGTGGATAAAGTGGTAACATGGTTAGATCTTCTTCCAAGAAAATGAACGCTCAAAGCTTCCCTTCCGAAATATAAATCATCTTCTTGTCCAAAATAACCTGTTAAACCTGAGAAAACAAACAAGAAAACCTGCATAACATCGGCGGGATAAATCTGTATAAGGATATAATGCTTGTGGAATGAATATTTTGTAGATTCCTGGAGTTTATAAGTCAGAGATTTTATAAGGCATTTTATGATTCCGGAAGAAAAACAAAACTTTCAAAAATTCCAGAAAACAGAGCCTGACACCGTCAGCCTGGGGCTTGACGCCGTCAGAGGTGATCTGACAGATTTTTCATGTTAAGTTTTCGGAAAATTTCTGGAAAAACTCTATTCTTAATTCCTGGAAATCCTGCAAAATATCATTATGACTCTATACAAGCATTTGACTCAAACAATTACTAATATGTATGTCAATTTAATATTGTTATGATTCATGTTTATTTGTTCTTATAAACCGATTTGGATTTCCCTTACACTTATCTTTTGCAAAATACCTTTATATGTAGTTAAGACGAAGTTAAAAACAAAATAAAACATTTTCACAAGTTAGTTTCGAAGCATGAATCAATAGCAATAAAAATAAAACATACATACGGAAGCAAATAAAATCAAACAAACAAACAAATAAACACACAAAGCTTGGGTTGCCTCCCAAGAAGCGCTTTTCTTTATTAACGAGTCTTGTAGCTAGACTCAAAGTCACGGGTTCTATTACGTGACTCCATCATTGGTCACGTCCTCTAGGTCATCCTCGGGCTTAATCTTATATTCCGGACCTAGTTGCAAGCATTCTTTGTAGAACCCAAATATCCTATTCATAACATAGTCTACTCCTCTACTTCTATCTTTGTTATTCCTATAGTAGACCGCTTGCTTGTGCTCCTTCTCGATGTTTGACAAGAGTCGGTATTGCTCTATCTTATAAGGCATTTGGTAAGCTATGTCATCGGTCTCGTTCTTGAACCTAACTATCCCTAGCGATGGGTCATAATTCATTTTAGAGGCCTCAACAAATGGCTTTCCAAAAACTACTTGAGCTAAGCATGCATCTATTACCGGCCGAATATCCTCAACGATCACGAAGTCGGTGACGTAGGTGAAATTCCCTATATAGACATGTAGTCCCCTAATTCTTCCTACAAAATTATTTATCCATCCCGTGCTAGGAAATGTCCTAAGTCCCAGTTGCTTTTTCATTATTAGATTGTAGTGGGCTCTAGTCATGATGTTTATTGGAGACTTAAGATCTATGTAAGCCTTCCAAACATGCAAGTGACCTATATTGCATGGTATGTTGAGATTGGATGGGTCGCCTGTCTTAATGATTGGGTTACCTAAGAAGTATGGTGTTTCGGGGTCATTGAATAAATCCTTATGGTACGCCCGTTCTTCCTTAGTGGGTAACCTATTGAAGTAGTCCTCTTCATTATCTACTTCTTCTACTTCACTCATCTTAATTTCCTCAACTTTCTTAACTTCCTCCTTAAGGGAGCTATCTAGTAATCCTAGAGATCCCCGAGGCTTTTCGAACTCTTCCTCCGAATCCTCCCTATCGCTCGTCCCTCTTGTGATGGAGTTTTCTGGTGGTTCTGAAGGGTTGTAAGGTTCCTCTATCTTACCATCCCCATTCCCGATTGATTGTTGGTCTTCATTGGGTTTGAGTAAAGGTATTTTGGTAATGGTGTTTACGAAATGGAGTGGTTTAAAGGGGGCATGAGTGTTCCTAGTCTAATTTCCATTTGGTGACATGTGTTTGAAAAGTTTACTAGGGCTCTTGATCTTCACAGGAGAGGGTGTTTGGTGAGTGATTGTGACAGATTTGATCTCTTCAGTTCGTGTTAACTCACAAGCCGACTTACCAGCAATGCGGTCATTGATATCTCTCAACAGGTTACTAACCTTGTTACTCATATCAGTTTGCTGTTGTCTGAATTGATCCTCGAGGTTAGAAAGCTGCGTTTCTTGGGAAAGAATGAATTTTCGCAACGTTTCTTCGTGGTTTTGTTGCTTAGGTGTACTCTGAGGAGGATAATGTTCAGACCAGGTGAGTGGGGGCGAGTCATTGAATGATACACTTCGAGTTTGGTTCTAACTGAAATTTGGCTTATCCCTCCATGCTTCATACTTATCTCCGGAATTCCTAGGTCCATAATTAGTGGTGAACCACTTATCTCCCGTCTTATCGATTCGCGAGGATGCGAATTCTTTAAAAGCTTGTTTGGGGAGTTCCATGCAATCATGAGTGTCGTGAGGACCATCACATAATTTGCATGAAGAGGTGACTTTGTTCACTTGGCTTGAAGGTTTAGGAGCCTCGTAGGATTTCATAAGAAACTTGACTTGGTCTTCAAGTTCTATGATCCTACGGTCGGAAGTGCTTGAATTGTTCGAAGGCAAAGATATTGCCTTGACCGTTTTATTCAAATCACGGGGATCATTCCAACTTTCGTTGTCATAAAGAGCAAGATCTTCTAGGAGATCCCATGATTGTTCCGCACTTAGATCACGTAGCTTACCATCGGCCGCTTGGTCAATGGTTTGCCTCGTGGGGAGATTGATATGGTCATAGAAGATTTGGACTTGGAGCCAAAGGTCTATGCCGTGGTGAGGGACTTTTTGAAGTAAGTCCTTGAATCGAGTCCATGCCTCGTAGAGGGTTTTGCCTTGACGTTGTTGGAACATCAAGATATCATTCCTTAGCTTGGTAGTCCTTCCCGGTGGGAAAAACTGAGCAAGGAAGCGAGTTGTGAGATCATCCCAAGAGGTGATGGATCCTGCGGGTAAACGCTCTAGCCACTAAATAGCATGGTCTCACAGAGAGAATTGAAAGAGACGTAGTCGGGTCGTCTCTCGAGTTTCAACATCAAGGTCTATGGAATATATGATCTTAAGAAAGTCCTTGAGGTGTTGATTAGGATCTTCGGAACGAAGTCCATGGAAAGCGCATCCGCTTTGCACCAACCGGATGGTGTCGGATCGCAAGGAAGATACATTGGCTCCTTGGGTGAGCTCAATGGTGTTTCGATAGCCTTGGTGGCTAGGACGGGAGTATTATCCTAAAGTACGGGCCCTAGGAGGTTGGTTTGGTTGGGGATGGTTTTGTTGTGGTGGTGGGTTGTTGGGATCAAGGATATTACCACCTTCCATGATGTCGGATGGTAATGGTTACGAACAAAGACACGAAGAAAATAGATAGACTAAAGAAATCCTAGAAAAATAAAATAAAAATCTCACTAGAAAGGAATCTAGCGAGTAGACCTAATAAAATAAAAATTCAACCTAAACAATAACTATTCCCCGGCAACGGCGCCAAAAACTTTGATGCGCGGGATTGCGACCACGCACTAGGGGTTTAATTCTCAAGGGATCTTGAGAAGCTTGCAATCCCCANTTTGGTTGGGGATGGTTTTGTTGTGGTGGTGGGTTGTTGGGATCAAGGATATTACCACCTTCCATGATGTCGGATGGTAATGGTTACGAACAAAGACACGAAGAAAATAGATAGACTAAAGAAATCCTAGAAAAATAAAATAAAAATCTCACTAGAAAGGAATCTAGCGAGTAGACCTAATAAAATAAAAATTCAACCTAAACAATAACTATTCCCCGGCAACGGCGCCAAAAACTTTGATGCGCGGGATTGCGACCACGCACTAGGGGTTTAATTCTCAAGGGATCTTGAGAAGCTTGCAATCCCCACCAGGCAGTGTACCTGACCGATGTAGTATAGTACCGGGGGATTGATCATTCTCTAGGGGAATAGTGTCGTTAGGATTGAAAAACTACTCTAATAGGTCTAAGGGTGAGGGAAGATTCTTTTTGTATTTTTTATTTTTATGAAAGCAAGTAAAAGTCTCGGGTTTGAAGGAGTGGGCGGAATTAGTTGCTAGTCAACTAACCCAAATAACTACTAATGCAAATAAAATAAAATAACAAGAAAATAAATGTTTGTGAAAACTATATGGAGAGAAGTGTGTTTACTTAGATTTCCTTACTCCCTAACTATCTTTTACCGATTGATTAGTGTGTATTAATTGCGTGGATGACGGATTTTATTCCTTAATAACGGTCGTGGGGGTGGGTACAGACTTCCCCAACTCTATAAGCTCCTACTTCACTCCTATGTCGAGCCGGCTAAGAAGCTCCTAACATGGGATCACTAGAATTCGCTCATGCATTAAATACAATCAAATAACCTTAGTACACCTTGGTTCATGTTTCTTAAGACGTTCAAGCATGTTACCAATTGGAAGTCTGCCAGTTTTCTTAAGCCTAACATCGATAAACATTCATCCAATACAGTCAATAACACACCATTCAATCAATAATCAATAGTTAGGTTTCATTAGATCTAAGCAAACACAAAGAAAACCTAGCCTAGCATGTTAAACAAAAGAGAAGAACAAGATAGAATCAAACAACACATAGACATATTGAATGATTGATTGATTACTTATCTTCAATGTAACATGGAAGATCTCAAGGTAAAAAACCTTGAAAAATCTGCTAAAATTCGTCTAGGGTTTCTCCCTAAAAAGTTCCACACTAATGACTAAAAATTATGAGAATATATATAGAAAAACAGATCTGACGGCGTCACGTTGTAGCCTTGACGCCGTCACCTCGCCGTGCTTAGGGTTTCTTGATGGCCTTCTTGACGCCGTCCCCCTTTAATCCATTCTGGCTTATCAAGACTTGACGGCGTCACATCCAAGCTTGACGCCGTCAAAGGTAATATTCCAGCAAATTTTAGCACTTTGTCGAATTCTTCATGATTGGTCCCAAACAGTCAACTAAAACTGACCAAGGATTTGGTCAACAAAAGTCAAACTATCAAGGACACAATGCAATTACACCAAAGGAGTATAGTTTTATCCCTGGGTCGTTTAATCCCAACGAGGTGTGAAATCTGTAATAAAACGAATTTGTGATTAGGTGAAATTGAACAGGAATAGAGTTTTGAGTGAGTGAACTAAGAAATATAAAACAAAATAGCTTAAACAAGCTATATGAACAAGCACGTAAAAGGAAATGACTTAAAAACGTTTAAAACCTAAAAACGCGTACGTTTAGTTTAAATTAACGTAAACGTACAAAATAAAACGTGAGTTTTAAGAAATAAAAGGGCTACGGATACGAAAATTATATTTTTAAAATCCTAATGACATAAGAAAATTATTGGAAAAATAAAAATATTTATTAGACTTATTAATTAATTATTATTAATTAAAAACTATTTCTTAATTATTTAAAATACACTAAATTACAATGAAATATGAAATAAGGCTAGATAAATGAAATTTTAACTTTGAAAATTCTAAAATAACCTAAAACTTATTTTAAAACTGAAATTGTATTTATTTGACTTTTTATCTATTTATTATTAATTAACTACTATTTAATTATTATTTAAACTAATTTGATTTATTATAAATACTAAATGACTAGTAATAAATACCAAACTTTTTCTATAAATATTTAATAAGTACAGGAAGCTAGGAAAATTATAAAAATTGAAAGTGCTTAAGAAAAAAACTTAAAAATAAGCTAAAAGCTTAAATAGAAACTATCACTTATTTTATTTTTGATTTTTCTGGATTTTTATTTTACAAACCTATTTTACAACTGAAAATAAGTAACTTTTACAAAGATGAACTTTTTAAATCACAAGGATAAGCTCAGTGGGAGCTTATGTTCACCACAGATAAGCTTTTTCAAGCTTTAAAGTGGATTTTGTGGTTATGAACAAGCTATAAACAAGCTACTCAGCTGAACCAAAGAACAAAATAAGCTAGAACCAAGTGAGATGAGCTTAAGAAAGGCCAAAGAAAAGAGAAAAGAACATGGAATAAGCTAGAAATTTGAAATAAGCAAATCCAAGTACCATTGATAAACAAGCAGGTCTGCAGGCACTTTGATGGTTCAAATAAGCTTATCAAATAAGCTAACAAGCTAAAGAAAAGCCTAGAACCAAGGAGCTGAGCTTAAGGGCTTTTCAAAGAACCAAAAAGCTCACTCTGGGACCCACTGATAAGCTCAAAAAGAGCTTATGAATCTGGCTTGTTTACACTGATGGGTCAGTGTACACAATGAGATGGGACAAAATGCAAAGTGCTACTTGGCTTATCAAATAAGCTGCAAATTACAAAATGAACCTTGGACCAATGAGACTGGTATATGAGCTTTATAAAAACACAAATTACACAGGCTAAGGTTCAAAGGTGAGCTTTTTATGAGCTTATGAAAAGTACTCACCTACACTGATGAGTCAGTGTAGGGAGTGAATTTGAGCAACTTTTGAAAACATGATAAGCACTTGTAATAAGAAATAAAGGAAAAAAATAGTATGCAGAGCAAGCTAGCCAGATGGTATTCACAAAGCAACAAGTAACACAAGCTAAAGCTAAATATTGAATATTGCACAAGCTTATGAAAGTAGCTAGCAAACCTGTGCACAGAGCATGTTTTTGAAAAAGTGCTAAAAGTTAAGCACAAATTAAGCAGTTTATCTAAGGTAATAAAAATAAATAAAAATACTCTAATAAATATTAGCAACAAAATATTAATACCTTAAAAGCACACAAGCTAAATCCTAATATTAAATCCTATGGAAAATTTGTAAGTTTATTCAAAAATTATTTCTATGAGATTTTGACTTTTTTAATTACCTAACTAGTTTGACCAAGATGAACATTGATCCTAAATTACTAACTGATTATGATGAATTAAGTTATATTGAGACTGATTTTATCTATTCTAACAACTTATTAACTAATATAATTGATTATGGATCCTAAATCTATGACAGTGATCACATAAGATGAGATCAAAGGTCAATTGACTTTTGTATGAACCAACACTGGTTTTACTGATTTAAGAGACCTAATATACACTAAAGAAACACACATCAACAAATAACAACAACAATAACATACTACAACACAGATTAACAGCTTGATCCAAACACTCCTCAAACAAACTGATTTTATGAGTTATGAGGTAAATCACTGATTCAAACCACAATATGGATCCACAAGGTTCTAATATGATGAAATGGACTTATGTGTGCACAAGAGTACCAAAATTAACAGCTAGAACTAAGAACTTAATGTCATGATATTTTAGCAGTGAAATACAAAGTATGAGCAAACAAGGAATTTATTGAACAATCAACTAATATTAAGCAATTATCTTGCTAAACTACACTCAAGAACCACAAAACAACAGAGATAACATACTATGGATGACTTCTACAGTAATATGCAGAAAATGGATAATAAGCTTACAAATGGTTATCCAGCTGAAAAACAGAACCAAGGACAAAGAATCACTCCTATAAGCTTACCACTAAGCTACTAACCCAAGGGCAATCCAAATTCTCCCTTGCTCCAGCCATCTTCAACATTGCACACTGATTTTTTATTTTCCATACTATTTATTGATTTTCTTATAATTTTGAGTTTTATGATGAACACTGAGTTTTATGTTTCTAAAAGCTTATAGAAGCTTTATAGGGAGCTTATGTGAGCTTGTTTGTCCATAACAACAACTCTAAACAATATTAAAGGTAACATGAAATTTTGAGATAAAAATGGTATAAACTGAGAATATAATGAAACACTAAAATTGATGATGGAAACAAGTTTATTTAACACTAAGAACCTTAGGAATACAACTTTTAAACTTTAAAATACACTGGAATTTAACAAGTTAGCTATTCGACATACATTAACTAAAAATTACACTAGATGATTTTCATTTCTGCTTCTCTCTCTTTCTTTATAGACTTTTGAGACTTCCAGGTGTCCTCTGAATGTTTCCCATCAACAATCTTGGCCATTGGTGTAGTCAAACTGATCCTAGCCGTTAAATTCTGTTTTGGTGCCAAAATTACAACACGTGGATATGGGCAGTTTGGCTGCAATTAAAGAACCTTGGTTGTTTGTGGAGGTGTAAGGGACAAGTTTGATAGGTTTAGTGGTTAAGTTGAAGAGTTAGTAGCAAAAACAGGGTTTGTGGTATGGTTTGGAGGAAAAAGTAATGAAGAAGCATTAAATGGAGAGATGGGTTGGTGTGTAGGTGGAGGGGGTGAGCTAGGGAGACAAGGTAGCCAGATGGTGTGGTGAGGTGGTGGTAAACCACCCTGGTTTTGGGTTTACAGTGATGGAGGAGGAGGATGAACAGTGGGAGTGGGTTTGGGAGGTCAAACGGGGTCAAACCCCGTTTTATATAAAAGGGGTGTTGTGGGTTTTGGGCTGGGTGAGATGGGCCTAGGGGTGTTTTGGGTTTGTTTATTTATTTGGGTTAAGTGTTTATGTTTTGGGTTTAGTAATATAAAAGGGTTCGTTTGGTTTGTTATGGTTTTAAGCCCAAGGACCACTTTTGCAATTTCTGAATTTGTGAAGGGTTTGAAGTGTAATATTCCAAAAGTTATCAAAAGGGGTTAATATTGCCAATGATGAATAGTACAAGGGTAATTATTGATGTTTTCCATTTTTTAAATACCCACTAGTTTTGCCAATTTTGAAACTTGAGGGGTAAAAATTGCCAATTGTAGAAAACTTTCATCCAGGGACTAAAAGTGAACAATTTTTATTTCCCATGGACTAATGTTGACTTTTCATCCAACTTAAGCCTTCAGGGACTAGTTATGCCAAAGTGTGAAACTTTAGGGGCCTATTTTGCCATTTTTAAACTTCAGGGATCAAAGCTGTCATTTTGCAAACTTGAACTTTAAATGACTAATTTTGACAACTTGTGAATCCCCAAGGACCTTTGATGATAATTTTCCATGTTTTGAATAACCAGGGACTAGTTTTGACAACTTTTGAAAGTTCAGGGACTGAAACTGCAAATTATGCAAACTTGACTGTTTTTCACTTGTTTTCAATCCTTTTTCATCTGAATCACATAAAAACACATTTCCATGATATTTGTAGTATTTTGTGACTTTTCAGAGTGTTTTTGGCAGTTTGTGTAGTTTAAATGTGAACAAAATGATGAGTATTTGCACACTCATCACTTCACTTTTATGCTCCAAAAACGTCCAAAATACTTCCTTTCCAGAATTTCTCTCCAAAGTACCTAAAATGAAAAAAGGAACGATTTAGGTCTTAAATGACCCCCGAAAAGCGGTACACTTTTCGCCTTATGAATTAACAATAAATTGTTTTTAAGTGGGACATCCAAAATACATAGTTAGTTCTTGACTCTAGTTTGTTAATTACTTACTCTTAGGTATTTAACAAATTCAGAACTTCAATCAAGACATAATCGGATTCATCCTATGCCATAATACAATGGAGTCTTAAATTCCTTCTGGGTTGGAACCATATTGAGTGTACGCATGGCACATCCAATTTTCTAAGCTTGATAGCTTTGGAGGTAAAACAGTTTAAGTCATCAAATATCAAACAATGTCTATAGAGTTTGATTTTTCATGATGGACATACCATAAAGTTGCGGTGTTCCACGTGGATAGATGTTGTGAGACTATCCCTCAACTCATTAGATGAACTTATACTATTTGGCTTACGTATCTGCCAACCAAGTCATACCAGATGGCATCAATAGTATTTTTAGCCTACTGCATACTTTATATTATAAGTCTTTGACCAAGTCAATGACTTCATGTGTATGTTTTGACTAGAAAACATAAACATTAAATATTTTATTATACGTCGTAAGTGTATATGTCTTTAACAAGAAGACATAACAAGTTAACGTCTTTACTTTACGCTAAAAGTCTTTCAACAATTAACGGAATTGATGTTTGTGTCTTTACAAGAGACCTAAACATATTCAACTAAAGTAATTATGATTGCCGACAAATGGCCTTAACAGTAATTTCAAGTTAATTTCATACTTCATGATTATGAATTTACAAGAAGACATAATCATATTTACTAAACAATTCAGCGAATATGTTGAAGAAGCTTTTCATGTTATCTTGACATTTGTTTTAATTAGGGCAACATACATTTTATGTGTATAAGTCCTAATAGACTCTTAGTTTTCTTACCTTGCAGTCAAGAAAAACAGTTAGTCATATTGTTATATGTTGTACCTTGCACACAATTAAGATTTCTCCCACTTGTTCATGACACAACATCATGCAAGTTGTAACACCCCCATTTTCATGAATCGCAGCGGATTTAGAGTTGGGGTATTACTTCATGGAAGCAAAGACAAGATAATAGAAAACGACTCGAAAAGAGACGTTTTTGAAAAAGGTGTTATAATTCATCTATTCATCAGAGTTTTTATAGTAAAAGTTATACTTTTACCAAAAGTGAGGTCCCAAGAGACTTCAGGTTACGGAAAAACTAATGAATGATAACTATCATAGACGTCCTCATGTCCAGTGTCACACCGTGCCAGGGTTCCTAAAGTGCTCATATACCTAGGATACATGCTTAAAAGTCAACACTAGGTTGAGTGAGAGTCATAGGTTTAGGGTGTGGGAAAAGGGTTGAATACAAGTTCCACAGGGTTCAGCTTAAACCCGAGGAAAATGGTTTTAGGAAGTATTATTGCACTAAGCTCATGAAACCGCACTGACAGTCCGGGTCATGGGGGCTGCAGACCCAACCATGAGGGGACAAGTAGGATAACTTGCCAAAGTTAATCCTTTAGGGTTTCAAGTATAGTACTTATTGGTTACCCGGATGAGGTAAACCAACGGGAGTTGTCAAACTCCAATAGATCTACCAACTATACTCGCGTTCACTTACGTAAAACCCGCAAGTGATTATGGCTCATGAATTTTAGTTATGTAAAGGTGGCAGATATAGTATCACTTGTGCAATAACGATAGAAAAGACTTGTATTCGGTTTAAAGCAAGTATCCCCCTCACAGGGTTCGTAAAACATTTAGAAAGTTTAAAAAGATGTGAGGCTACAAAACTCACCTGGGCCTTAGGTAAGTAGGGTAGGGGTTTAGACAGCTTACTCACGTATCCTGATGGTAGTGTAGGTGTGTGTATGTCAAGTCTTTAGTCTAGGTTTTCTTAGCTAATCACTCTTAGGTTTTTATATATAACATAACACCATTCGGGCCATCGTAATCCAGAAGTATAACTCCTCATATGAAGCTCCCTACTATTGTATTATGCTGCCAACATAATACCGTTCGGGCCATCATAATTCAGAAGTATATAACTCCTCACACGAAGTTCCCTAGTATTGAGTTATGTTGTTATTAAGTTTTAGTTATAATATGACACCGTTCGGGCCATCATATCTCAGAAGTATATGCAATAATCGTTTGAGGAGCCAGGACACTTTAAATTGTAAACCCAACAAACTCGTCAAAACGAAATATCCACATAGTACTCCTCGCATGAAGCTCCCTAGTATTGTGTCATATTCTAACTAGAAAATAGGTTTTGACTCTTATATGAAAATAGTCCGTTTATACCCTTTAAGTTTCTATATTTACACTTTCTACCCTAAACTTATATACTTATAATATCTAAATATATAACTATCTAACTATTGCACAAATAGTCCCTAAACTTAACTATTTTAAATAAATGACAAAAATAGTCCCTAGTGTATACTAACTTTTAATATTTAGCTATTTTACCCTCAAGTTAACTATATTTCCAAAACTAGTCCTTTTAGTTATATGACTTGTTTTACTCTTTATCCTAAGGTTTCAAGACTTTGCATAAGGGGTCCTTGCACTTATAACTTCTAAGGAATGTCAAAAATAGTCCCTAGACTTTATAGTTTCAAGAATTTATGATATATACCCCTATGCATGTAAACCTTTACAAAACTAGTCCTAAATTCAAATAAACTCTATTTTTATAAAACAACTAAGTTTCTAAGCTTATGTTTAACTTATATTTACTCAAATAAGTCATGTAATTCAGATTATAGCTCAAGTATATGCACATAATCACATAAATATGCAATTCGACTAAACTAGGGTTTCGAAATGGAAAGTAAGCTAACGATGGGTTCTAGGTTCTAGCTAAGGGTTCTAAGGCATCTAAGGTATCTCCTAAGGGTTCTAGGTCAGTTCTATAGCTAAGATATGCAAGGGTAAGGCTTACCTAGGTCGTGGGTACCTTAACGAGATTTCTAGGGTTTCTCGGCTCAAGAACTCAACTCGATGGGGATCAAGGCTTCACCACTCGACTTTTATAGATTCTAAGGGTCTTAGGTTACAGAAATGTGTAGGTAGAGAAGAGAGGAAAGGGGTGAAAAAGAATGGTATGGGATCAGGGGGTATTTATAGGGTCCGTTTGTGTAGCGAGCAAGAAAACGAAGAAGGAGGTGGCGAGGAGGGGAAAGGTGACTAAGCAAGGCTACATGATGACTAAGGAGACCTATGTGGTGACTATGGTGAGCTACGCCTAGCTAGGGGGCTGCTAGGCCGGTGGCTATGTCGGTTTATGGTTTATGGCGGTTTAGGGAAGGAAGAAGGTGACGCAGCTGCTAGCTAGGGTGCTTAGGTGGTGCTAGGGTGCTAACTTAGGTCTAGGGAGGTGCTAGGATGGTTGGTTACTAGTGGTGAGGTGCTATGATAGCTAGGTTTTGGTTTTAGGGTTTATTTTGACCTAGTTTTGCCTAGAAAGGACTTAGGGTTTTGTCTAGGGTTTGGTGCCTAATTTGGTGTCCTATGAGTGTCTAATGACTAATACTAAGTCCTAGGAGGCTTGTACTAAGTGATGGTAGCTTATGGTAAAGATTTGGGAAAGTTTAGACCTAATTCCGGGAAGTTATGGCTTAACTAGGGTTTTGTGCTTATAAAGCTTGTACCTAAGTTCTAAAGAGTTGTAATATGATCTAGGGAGTCTAATATATCCTAGGGTCACTATTGTAAGTCATACTTAAGTCTTAAACACTTTAGAGCACATATGGATAAGCAATTAGGGTTTTAAAGTTAATCATAAACACATAGGTGCACTTAGGGTTTCTTAGCATGTATAGTGTACTAGAGTGATAGTTTACTTAGTGAAAATATGTTTGTGACCTTGACTTGACATACCAGGATGTTTACATTGAGTAAACATAGTAGTGGTTGGCATTTGTGGATAGTAAGCTTGTCTAAGGGTTAGTTATGTCATAAAGAGATAATAAGGCAAAAATTTGGCTCGGGAAATTCCTATAGGCATTTCTAACCTAGTTTGGGCTTTATAAGGGCCTAAGTTAAGTTAGTAAGGCATTTCTATCCTATAGGGAGTTAGTGGGAAATTTGTGGGGTACTACAGTCTCCCATCCTAAAAGAAAATCTTGTCCCGAGATTTAGCTAGTGTTAGTGGGTGTAGGTGAGAATAGATGGGGATATTTAGCACGGATTTGATCCTCTCGTTCCCAAGTATACTCTGGTCCTCTTCTAGAGTCCCAGCGTACCTTGACGATAGGAATCCGGTGATGTTTTAAATATTTGACCTCTCGGTCCATGATTTCAACTGGTTCCTCTATGAAATTGAGCTTTTCATCCAACTTAAGCTCATTCATAGGAATGATGAGTGATTCATCCGATAGACATTTCTTAAGGTTTGAGACATGAAATGTATTATGTATATTACCTAGTTCATTCGGTAATTCAAGTCGGTATGCCACTGGACCAATTCTCTCAATGATCTTAAATGGTCCAATGTATCTCGGACTAAGCTTTCCCTGCTTTCCGAGACGAAAGACACCTTTCCTAGGTGAAACTTTCAACATAACCCTTTCTCCCACTTGGAATTCTAAAGGCTTACGTCTATTATCGGCATAACTCTTTTGCCGATCCCTAGCGGCCTGTAATCGTCTCCGTATTTGAACTATTTTCTCATTTGTCTCATGAATTATTTCTGGACCCGTAAGTTGTACTTCTCCAACTTCGGCCCAGCAGACCGGAGATCTGCACTTTCTCCCATAAAGTGCCTCATACGGTGCTGCCTTAATACTAGCGTGATAACTATTGTTATACGAGAATTCTACCAATGGTAAGTGTTTCTCCCATCCTTTTCCAAAATCTATTACACATGCTCGAAGCATATCCTCAAGAGTTTGGATAGTTCTCTCACTTTGACCATCAGTTTGAGGATGATATGCCGTACTCATGTCTATCTGAGTACCTAAGGCACGTTGCATGGATTGCCAAAATCTAGATGTGAAACGAGAGTCACGATCCGATATGATTGATATTGGCACTCCATGTCGGGAAATTATTTCCTTGAGGTACAACCTAGCAAGGGTTTCCATATCATCCGTTTCTCGTATAGGAATGAAATGAGCTGACTTCGTAAGGCGATCAACTATTACCCAAATAGTATCATGCCCATTAGATGTTCTAGGTAGTTTTGTGATAAAATCCATCGAAATTCTTTCCCACTTCCACATGGGAATCTCAGGCTGTACCAAAAAGCCAGATGGCTTTTGACACTCAGCCTTTACCTTAGAACATGTTAAACACTTGGCCACATTACCTAGCAATAGATGCCTTCATGTCAGGCCACCAATAGTGTTTCTTCAGATCCTGATATATCTTGTCAGAACCTGGATGGATGGAGTACTTGGTTTTATGGGACTCGTGCATTATTAAATTCCTTAAGTTACCATGATATGGTAAACATCTCCGTCCCTTAATACAACGAGTTCCGTCTGAACGTATCTCAAAAGCCTTATCCATCCCTCGTAAATTTTCAAGTTTACGATTTCCCTTTTCTAGGGCTTCATTTTGGGCTTTGAGTATTTGAGAAGGTAAATCTGAATGAAGAGTCATTATTAATGACCTAACTCTAAGTGGTTTGATTCGTTCCTTTCGGCTCAAAGCATCTGCTACTACGTTAGCTTTTATATTTATAAGCAATACTTGATACAAAAACAACATGCTATGCATATATGGAACTTGGATATTATGGTTAATTTCATCTGAGTTTGAAAAAGAAAAAAAGCTTTTTTCTACAAAAATATATAAAATTATGAAAGCTGAACATTTTATTCTCAAATATAGAAAACATAATAAGATATAAAATATAATTTAATATCATAGTATTATAGAAAGTATGAGATTTGAAAGTAAATTTCATTAACTTATTTCACGTGTAACATTCAAATTGTTTTTTAATTATTGGTTTTTACGTATTAAAATTGTTTTTTCACTGTTTACACACGTGTTTCTGTTTTATGATTTATCTTTTAAAAACGAATTTTAGAAAAGTTTTACTTTGTATAAAATTTTGTTTTTGTGTATTAAGTTTTATGAAATGCAGGTTTTCCATTATTATTAATTAAAAAGATTTACTGTATGTTTCTAATAGAAAATCAATACAAGTAGATGAGTTGTTAATCCTACTGTAAAGTCACAAAACAAACACCCCTATAAAAAAAGAGAAGTCTCTATCTATCTACACATTTATCATAGTGAAAAACATAGAAACTCAACAACCACAATGGGCATCCTCTCATGGTGGAAAGGCAGCGGCAGCAGCAGCAGCAACAAGACTGAACCAACTACTTCAAGCAACAACAGTCTCAAAACCACCACTGAAAACTCCAAAGCCATGGTCTCATCCCCAAACGAAGAAGCTCCACCGGGCATGAACGGTGCGGTAGAAGTGACTCGACCCGCACCCAACGTCGACGTGACTGTTTTTGAATTCGGTTCGGTTGCAGCGTCTTCTGATAAGGTAACACTTGCTGGGTATTGTCCTGTTTCTGATGACCTTGAGCCTTGTCGCTGGGAGATTCTTCCTGCTTCTGGTTCTGATGCTCCTCAGTTTCGTGTTGTCTTTTAATGTTTTTATGACTTAACTTTTTATGTTCTTTGTAAGACCCTTGTAAACCCCTAATTTTAATGCTTCATTTTGTGCCTTGTTTAATGTTATTGAGTTGTTGAATAATTTTTGGATTCTTGGGCAACCATGGTTTCGTACCTAGGAAGGGTACGAATGACTCTTAAATGGTCACGGGGATACCTCACTAAACTAGGTACACATTTAGGGGTGGCCAAGGAAAGACTCTGAAACCGCGGGGATACCTTGGTTACGCTGGGTCGAAAACACCCATCCTAGGTAACCGAACACCCGAACAAGGAAAAACTCATCCGTTTACCCGTTTCTTAGATAGATAAATTCTATGTTTTTTATATCATTCTCTGATTGTGACATGCTTTTTGAAAATGCTGTGATGTAAACGCAAAATCTGTTTTATAAACACTATCCCAAACACCCGCTAAGTACAGCTGCTTATAAGTTATAGTAGCAGTCATGTATGGGAGTGGTTTAGAAATTAGAACAGCACACACCCATAGAGACATAAACTCATATTTTCTTCCGCTAGTGTTGGGAATTATGTTTGTATTGAATTCAGAACACAAAAAATCAAATTGCTGTGATCAGATTAAGAGTACTGCTAAAGTATGTTTGAGATTATTTGTAAAGATAATGTATATACTTGAAGCCGTGCAGTTGGGAGTTGATTTTAGAGTAGTTGTGTGTTTTGTTTTCAAGCTCAAACATAAGTGTTGAGATGGGCAGCATTTCCAGTGGAAAATATTTGGATATAGGAAGATGAATTGGTAACTCTCCATATACTGTATTGTTTATAAACCCGTTGGTGTTATTCTAAATGGACTATCAGCATTTGGATATGGTGTGTCCATGATTATTGTACTTCAGCTATCCCCCTGGTGTGGTGTGGTGGGTTTTTGTTCTGATCCAAAATATTTCTCTAAATTGTGGATGTTAGGTCTTTTCCAGCTTCATTTAGAGAGTTATATCAAATTTGAAGGGTTGTTTCTTTCTGTATTGAAGATGGTTTTTTTTGTTTTTTTTTTTTTTTTTTTTTTTTTTTTTTTTTTTTTTTTTTTTCTTTCAAAAGATAACTAGATAAGGGTGAACGAATCAGTTTTAGTTTTCATTTGCTAGCTCGGATGCTAAGCTTTAACCATTTCTTCTTTTTAATTTTCTCTTTGTTGTTCCAAGTTCTGGACATGGGAATAATTTCCTTTTGCAGGGATGAGGTTTAAAACTTTGTAATCTAGATGACTGGTGATCACATAGTCAAAAGTATCTTACTCCAACTTCTTTGAAATTCTATAATCATTGTAATCGAACGGGTTTCACCTTTTAATACAAGAAGATATAACTGATACAAGAATTGGAACTTTAGATGTGTTCTTAGTAAGGTCCAAGACTCCAAGTTGAGGATCATAATTCTTTTGTTCGAAGAAACTGTTAATACTGTCAAGTTGGTGAAACTAGTGTTTGCCTTAATCGATTTTTAAAAAGAAAGGGTTGATGTTTAAAGTTGTATTACATAAAGGTAGAAGACCTTATGTTTGATTGATCCATAACGAAATAAATATGGTGGTGCAATGTTGATACTGAAGGTATATCTGTTAGGCTATAGGCGGTTTTGTGTTTATTGAACCAACGACGAGCCTTGGTTGTTTGACACATTCAATTATAAATAAGTCAAAAGGGGAAATGAATTGACTAAACATGATCTATTGTTGTCAATTATGGTCGTTAACGTGCTGAAGTTCTAAAACCAGACCCTGTTTACAATATAAATGGTAAATGATGTTGGATCTAACTTTAAATATTTTAAAAGAAGAATAGACATTGTTGCCATCATATTAAAGCTGCTAAAATTACCTCCAAGTTCTGTTTGAAATTGTAACCTGATTGTTTCTTCAAGGGCTAATGTTGAGTGACTTTTAATTGCAAAGTGACGATGATAATACATGGATGCAAGGACGGCAACTTATTTGTACCAAAAGAAGGTCACTCGCCTATTATAACATCAGAATAACCTCTGCAATCAAGTTATCTAGAATATGCAATAACTACACACATTTTCACTAAACTGAAGACCAATTTAAAATAATTGCAATCCATGTAAATTTGTAATCCGAAGGGTAAAGGTTTGGCCTCAAAATATGTAACAAAATTCTGTATAGCAGAAATCGATCCTCCTGAGATAACAGATACAAGTAACTGATACATGTAAGGATATACCAATAAGCACCCATGACTTCATCCTAAAATCAATCTGAAAGGAGCACATTTTAAACAAGAAATAAGGAAGCACACTAGGTCGCATCGTTGACCTTCACAATTCTAAGAACTTCAGGAACTGCTGAATCCAAGAAACTGATCCACTACTTTTGAAACAGAAGAGGCAAGCTCGTCTGCTGCCTCCTGTATGGTTGCCTCTGCATAAACTCTCACAACATCCTCTGTTCCTGACGGTCTAACAAAACATCTGCCTTGTGGGTATTTTACTGCACACAATTACTTAATTGTTAATAATGCTCAATTACTTAATTGTTGGTCATGCTCGAACAATAAAGTGATAAAATGTGCGAGTTGTTAACGAGTCCACAATTAAAGCAGTGAAATCGGTTGGCTTGACCTAAAGACTTCAATCTCAAATTCTTTAGGTTTTCTTTTATGAATAACTAAAGTGTGACGTGTTTTACAAATATTATATTACCTTAATCATAGACTAACTTTTTTAATACAAATGATTGAGGATGTTTTATGCATTAAGAATAGGCTTTAGTCGACTTTTGATTGTTCTACATGCTTCCATTTAAGCTAGTTTTGTTTTTTGTGTTTTTTTTTTTTTTTTTTTTTTTTTTTTTTTTTTT
Organism: Artemisia annua; assembly: GCA_014162995.1. Classification (NCBI taxonomy): domain Eukaryota; kingdom Viridiplantae; phylum Streptophyta; class Magnoliopsida; order Asterales; family Asteraceae; genus Artemisia; species Artemisia annua. The sequence continues at coordinate 25,870 of LBNU01008278.1, forward strand.
TTTTTTTTTTTTTTTTTTTTTTTTTTTTTTTTTTTTTTTTAATACTACCTACTCGACCTATCAGAGATAAAAGCATAAGCCCAAATAAGCCCATTTACAAGTCAATGCGTTGAATTTGAAACATCTATGTAGAATATGTAGTTACCTGTTAATGCAGTGATAGCTTCTTGAAGGCCGGTGGGCTTCTCAACAGTTGTTTCTGCATTTGTTGTTACGACAACAGTTCTATCTGCAACTTTCACCTGGAATTTACATGCGATCAAGAGTGAACTAAACTAACATTTGAAAACTTCAATGAACAAGAGAAGGCATGAAAATGTTTTGTTTCAGTAAACAAACTGAGGAACCCATAAGAGTACTTAGTGACTAGACAAGATCAGAACATACCCAATTATATTAACCTACAGTGACATTTTAAGATTTATTGCTCACCATCACCAATGAGGTGGTAAACTGAGTTTTACAGGTAATGGGTCAAAATCAGCCATACGATTAGTACGTGGCAAGATGGGTGGGTAGGGTAGGTTGGGCTGACACAAATTCTTGGTTCCAAAATATTGTAATTCTTTTATTAATAGAAAAGTTCGGCTCGTAGAGATGAAACATACCCAGATTGACCCATTCAAGAGTCAATGGGTTGAAAATGCCACCTCTAATCACCCCATTAAGAAAAAAATGTGGGACGGAAAATCTAACCTTAAGTTGTCTGCTTGGTAAGTCATGATAAAGCTCATTCCATTTATCGACTGACCATCCCATGTGTTGCAAGATTGCTTCAACCAAAAGCAACCCACTGAGAGCATCACCCACAGCTTGATTGATCAGCTTAGTAACTGCCCATAGTCTTTTGGCAGCATTCTGCTTTTCTAAACCTTGAAAGATTAACACAATTTTAGTTTCAATATTACCATTTGTTGTCCTTAAATTTTCACAAACAGAGTGTAATAGAAGTCAAACTCAAAATAAAGTCCTTACCTTTTTCTGTTGACTTTCTACTTTCTAACCAATTCAAGAAGTGATCTGAGAATAATATGGTTCCATGACCATTTGCTTCAAAATAGATACCAATATCATATTCTTCTGCTTTTGCATGCAAATACTTCACTCCTGTTGGTGTAAAAATGACTTCTAAACCCAACTGGTTTAAGTATTTGGTTGATGCACCATTAGCATAAGCTGTTTGTATAACACCAACGCGAGGTTGATATTCATCTTTATCATCTATGAGAATGCTTAGCTGATCTTTGATAAATAAAGCAAACAGCGATAAAATCTTGTCCCCGTCTACTAGGTTAATTTTGTTGTTTCCATTCGATATAACTGTGAAGTATACAAATCGATCAGCATCTCCATCTAAACTTGCACACCTGAAAAACTAGAACAGCTGAAGTTATTAATCTTATTTACCATTGCCCAATACTGTAGAGGTGGCAATTTACACTTAATTACTTCTGATAGGGTTTTTTGGTTATGGTTTTTTCCCAAACAAGTTAAATAAAAACACTATCTAAAAGTGGGTCAGATGGTAAGTATGGGTTGAAAGTCACCCAAAATGNAATCAACAACCAACTTGCCAATTGGATGATTATCTCCACCCTTATTTGGTATCAGATCTATCAAGCATCTAATGTGATATAATTAGGGTATATTTATATTTGGTAGGCTAGAATTTAATAATTAAGAAATGGAATGGACATTGTAATCAATCTCAGAGGCTTTAAACAGTAACCAACCTGAAAGAAGTGGAAAGTTGATCAAAATAATCAAGCTCAGAGGCTTTCAGGTCCTTGTTTCTAGCACGAACCATCCAATGCAATTGTGGAGTTGTTACAACACCCATATCAATCGGAACAGCTCCAATTATTGAACAGATACCCTGGTATCCAAAATCAATTGACAAAATAGGTTATAATGTCATCATAATCTGGTTTACCACTATCATCAACCGACATATAAAGATAACCCCCTTTGGTCTCATGAAAATTGAAATGCATGACTGCTTAAGTATCTACATGCTTATGACAAAATTTAAGGGATGCAAATTTAAGGGGAAAAAAACATTATTTGGAAACCTAAGAGGTCATACGGTTTGCTAACTTTGAAGATTGCTACAGATCTGCGATTACATGAACAACCATAAGAAACAAGTCCATGTATGTATGGGTAATGATCCATCCCGATTAAGAACAACGCAGGCATTTGCTTCAGTGTGTGATGAGGAAGTAGTGAAGGTAAGAATTACACAAGGAAAGAAGAGGAGGTAGATGTTGATGTTGATGTTGATGCTGTGGACATAGCTACTATATTGGAAGAAAAGAACAATGAAGACACTACACAGACACTATAAAAAGTGAGTAAATTAATAGGTTTAGTAGATAAACTAATAAACAACGAGAACAGGTTCAACCACGACTGTTAGCAACTACCAAAACGAAGACATATAACTGTTCACAATCCTCCAAACTAGTATCCTGAACAATGCATTATTATCTCTATTCAGTCTAGAAGACACATAACTACTACGGCTATATCAGATGTCAAATCTAGTATTCTTGGACTGAATAATTGGGTGATTTTAAATACTTGCAAGTTCCAAGAATAGCACAGTGTAAATGTCGATATCATTTAGAGTTCACTAGGTCTGCAATTCAAATTACACATTGTATCTCAAATGAATCCATATGCCCTACAATGGATTTACGCTAGTATACATTACATTAAAGAGTCTTACTTGTTTTGCAGCCTCAACTAGTGATTCGCCACTAGGCCTGGTGTCTCTTCCCAATAATACTACCGCCTGCTTTGTGCCATCAAGTGGTATGTTTTCCTTCTTTGCAAATTCAGTAATCAACTATTCCATAATACAACACAATCAAGTAGAGTCAACATATTTCATTTCCACGTTCGTGACAAACTTAATACAAAGCATTTAAACAACTACATAGAGTTTTATTCAACCAATTCAAATAGTAAAACACAAGGGTGGCAATTACGGTTGGCAAGCCAGAACTACTAAACCGGAATACGACATCAGGTCAGCCATGTCAATCTAGTGCGAACCCACCCCTTGTAGTCTGTTTATCTAAATAGGTTACACGGATAAGTCTGCAACTGTACTTGACCAGTGGATCAACTCAGCCACTCAAAGTCTGGTTCATTTTGTTCGACAGGAAATGGATGCTTATCGACTTTATACGGTAAGTTCGCTATTGATTTCAAACGTTAATGCTGTTATGTGTATACGAAAGCTTAATTATACATAAGACACACTAGGAGTTGGTGGTATGTATTACATGTTTATTGGTGGTATTTTGTATCCATGCTTCCTGGTAAATACTAATCTGTACTTACACATTTGCAGGTTGTTCCTTATCTCTTAAAGTTCCTTGACAATTTGACCAACATATATGTGCGGTTCAATCGGAAAAGACTGAAAGGCCGTACTGGAGAAGAGGACTGCAGAACGGCACTCTCTACTCTCTACTATGTATGGTTCTGATTAATCATTTAACACGATGTGCGATCATCACACTTAACCAGATATCGTATGATGTATTATTATGTTTTTTTACAATGGGTGTAGGTGCTTTTAACTTCTTGTAAAGCAATGGCTCCCTTCACACCGTTCTTTACAGAAGTGCTTTATAAGAACTTGAGAAAAATATCCAATGGATCAGAGGAAAACATTCACTTTTGCAGTTTTCCTGAAGTAGAAGGAATGGTACTATTGGTTTTTGTGATACAAAATTTATTCTAGTTGGCCATTAAAGTATACAATTAATAATAATTTTGTTTCAGGGGGGAGATCGTATTGAACAAAGTGTTAATAGAATGATGACAATTATTGATCATGCAATATTCGGGAGCGTCACAACAAACCTCTGAAAACTCCTCTCAAGTAATTTGATTATTCATATTTTTACATGGTTGCCTGCGGGTTTATTGTTTGTATTTTATAATTATATTTGTCTCAATGGCAGACTGAAAGAGGTCAGTGGTGATTAGTATCTTCTTCCATACTATGAAAAGGATGTTTTAGACCTATTTAATCATAAATATTCCCGTAAGGTTGAATATTGGAGATAAGTTAGGGTGTCATACTTACCTATTTGATAGCTGATATATTTAAATAAGTATAGTGATTAGTTCTCTTTAGTAGAATTAGAGATTATAAGTATTATTTCTAGGAAAATATCTGCAAGAGAGCTCATAAGCTACTAAACTTTGGCAAAATTTGTGCTTAGAACATCTGTGGGTGAGATATTAACCATGGTTACTGTTGAAACTATTGAATCTCAAAACATCTATTGTGTTGGCTTGGGTTGTGGTTTTTTTCAAGAATGACATTGTTTTTGCAAACATATTAGCTTACTTTGAACTTACAATTATTTTATAAAACTTACAAAGATGTATGGATCAACCCTGTTAGCCCTGTCATACTCCGTTTTAAAATGACCAGCTTCAACCAAAGCACGTTTTGACCTGTCTCGGTGGATATATTGTATCTATCATCATCCATTATACCAATGTTCATTGTTAATGATGTAAATTCTTACCTTTTGTCACTTTACATTCATATGTAAAAACATTTTACTAGAGTTTATGCTTCGATATCCGGTTTCCATTTGTAAATATGTTACCATTTAATCATATCAGTATCTTACTTAAAGAATTTGCATATTACTTGTTTCTTTGTTATTGATAAAAGTATCTTTGTTTCTTTGGCTGATAACTAATTCCAATCGCCCCTTTATGTTGCCATTTTCTTATTTTGTTGATTTGGTTGGATTTGCATTATGGTATGTGCTGGAGGAGCTCAATGTTAAATCTGTGGTGCCGTGCAAAGATCAATTGAAGTATTCTTTCTTGCGCGCTGAACCTGATTTCAGGTAGTTATAAGCTCTTATATTTTCTCTGATTCTCTCCTCTCAGTTTTATATGTTACATTTTGTAATACGAGAATCATAAATTAGCTTATATTTTCTTGATCCAGTGTGTTGGGTAAAAGATTGGGCAAATCAATGAGAGTAGTGGTGGAGGCCGTGAAGGCGATGTCACAGGAAGATATTTTATCTTTTGAAAAGCAGGGGAAATTACTATTGCTACTCATTGCTTGAAGCTGACTGATATGGCTCTATATTAAGGCAGCATTTGTCTGTAAGCTCATTAAATCATTAAACTATTGATATAAACATCTTTGTTTTGAATTTTGTAGATTGTGCGTGGATTTAAACGCCCTGATGGTGTGACAGAAGAGCAAATGGATGCATCAAGTGATGGTGGGGGGATCAAACTAGACATCTTTATGATACCATGTTTATATGATGATTAACATTCTTTGAATAACAAACATCATGTTACTTTTAGGTGATGTTTTGGTTATACTGGACTTGCAACCTGATGACTCCTTGTTTGAAGCTGGTTTCGCACGCGAGGTATTAATTCATAGCTGCCTTTTTTCTAATAAAATTACAAAACTTCGCTTTTGCAGATGTTCCATTAAAATTGAAATATATACTTCTTGGTTAGTTTCATAGTTGAGCTACATGCTTTTACATTTGCATCATTACCAAATGTTGTGATAAATTTATATCATCTAAAGGGTATTCAAGCTAGAGATTCTTTATTAGCGGCAGCTGAAACATATTTCTGATATTAAACTTCTATTTATAGGTTGTAAATAGGGTACAGAAACTAAGGAAAACATCTGGACTCGAACCCACAGATAGAGTGGAGGTGTACTTCAAATCACTAGATGAAGATCCATCGGTTCCAGCCCTTATTTTAAAATCCCAGGTGATTCCTCAATAGTTGTTTTGCTTTCTGTTTATCTGTAATGGGTTAAACCCTTCAAACGGGTATGATAGAAAAGGTTAGCTAAAAGTTCAAATAGGTTGAACGAGTCAAATTCAAAGTCACCAAAGAGTATCTTTACTACTTACGACCTTTTAAATCACTGTCAGTTTTTGGTAACCATTTAACCCGATATTTATCAGAAAATGGACAATATTGTTACCTGCCTAGAGCTAAACATAACCCATCTTTTCCCTGCCTATATAGATAGATTGTTGAGGGATCAGCTGATTGGTCACTACTTGACAAATAAATAGCTTCCTCTATCTTTTTTTTGCAGGAAACATACATCAGAGAGGTGTTGGGCTCTTCTTTACTCGATTTCAGCATGATCCCAGAAGATGCTGTAAGATATCTTAAACACATGCACATGTTCTTAAAAGTATTCTGTTGTTTTTTTAGTGACTCTGAATAATATATACTCGATATATTGCCTAACAAGGAAAACCCAAAGTCTTCTGCCATTAATTTCGAACATGCTGTTGCAGTTTGTATTATCAGTTCTTGTACTTGCGATAGGCTTTTTATGTGCTAATACTATTTTATCTCTGAATTTTGCAGGTTATCATTGCTGAGGAGACCTACAAGAACATTTCGAATTGTGACTTTACTATAACTTTGTCAAGAGCAACATCCAAAGTTGTTAGGCATTAGGCATAAAGAAAAAGGTTGTTAGACATTTAAAGCGACTTGCTTAAACTCACTATAGTTTTGTATCTGATTTTTGAGGTTATGATTGCTGAGAAGACCCATTTTGACAAAACCTGTCCTTTGAAGGACTACTCAAGTATTAATTGAACAAGTTTTCAACCACCTTAAATCATTTTAGTTTTGATACAGGTATGCAACTATTTAATGCTGTTTGTTTTTAACTATTTGGGATTAATGGGGTTTCATAGTTGTTCGGTCAGCAATTTGTCTTTGTTTGTTTCTGACTTTAAATTTATAGGAGTGACTTATTAGTACATCCCAAACTGTGATGTCTTCCAGCTATAGCCATATGATTTGATTCCACAGCTTCCATCTTTGCTCTCTCTAGTTTAGAGTCAACTACTCTTCAAACACATTGATCTCAACCTCACCTTTGCCACAGAGACCTGATTTTGTTCGTCATCGCCTTTGATGACCTGGTACCGTCCCACATCGTTACTTTATTCTATTATTCTCAAGTTCCTTTTCTTAATCTTGGCGAGATAGATTTGGGGGTTTATTACAATGGAGCTCATGTTCCCTGATTCTATTTTATTGTCTCATACCTATTTTATAAATTAAACATCAGATACCATTTACAGACAAGAACCCTAACCTTGTTACTACGTCATACTTTTTATGTTGAAAAATTTGGACTAGTTATTCCAACACTTAAACCTTAATCATACTCTAGCTAAACCAGACAAACAATATGCAAAAAGCAAAAGATGGAAAGCAACAGAAAACACATAAGCAAAAACAAACCTGAAGAAAAGTTTGGGCATCTTGAGCATTAGCAATGTGATCAGCAAAAGGCTCCCAATGTTGAGTCAACATGCCACCACTAGGATCAGCAATCTTAACACCATTATCATCAACCTTATTATGTGAAGCAGTGATCATCAACCCAATGACATCTCCATTGCATTTCAATGATCTTAAAGCCGCGAGTACTCCGACTCTAAAGACGGTTGATTGTAAGATAGATGCATCAGCTCTAAATCCAGCAGTGCCATAAGAAACCTTAATACCTTTTGGAGGGGGGAAATTAGATGATGATTCAAGGAGGAGTTGTGCGTTCATTGTGAGATGGTTTTCTTGTTTCTGGTTTTGTGACTTGTTAGATGGTCTGATGTTGGTTATTGTTTCGTCTTATGTTTCTTTTGGCACTATTGCTTTGGTTGCGTTCTAGGATGATGATAACCGAGACTTAAAAAAGTTTGGGTTGAAGAAAATAATGGTTAAAAAAAACAAGTAAACTCGTTTAATCTGTTTAATTAATAAACAGGTCAATTTATAAACCCGCCTAAGTATACAAATAGAAGCCTCTAATAATAATAGAACTAGGAAGTCTTATAGCCGTGCAAAAGCACGGCCCACGCCGAGTAAAAGTTGATATTTAAAGGGTTTGTTTCATCTTTTCATAAGGATTTATGAGCTTATCAGCTAAAACAAGCTAGTTTAATCAAGTGTTTAGATAAGCTTATAAACTTGTGTGCTTATAAACTTATTTATATAAGTCAAATTTTCTAGTTTATGTTGAGGTTTAAAGCCACAGAAAATTTTCTCGTTTTTGTTGACTCCAAATGTTGACCCGAGTATTTTGTTGTAAATATTTTTGATTCCTTCTTTTGTACTTTTGCTAGCTCTTTGGTATTTCAAGTTTCTTTATACTTATAAATAGTGAAGTCGTTTGGCCGTGCATAGCACGACCAAGGATTGTAACATACATGTAAGTCTTTTGGTCTCATTTAAAATTTAAAATCTAAATCGAAGCATTCTTTGTTTGGTTTGTAAAATATAAAACTCGTTGGTTTTAGTGGTATAGCTTTTGTGTAACCTTTGATATATTTGTGGTTTCAATTTCTCCTCATAATTTTTAGGGTTACATATAGATTTAATTAGATATCTTCATATACATTGTTTGTTGGTCATACAGCGTCTCTAGTTTTACCATCTTTTGCAAATCATTCTAAGCTTTTAACAAAACTTTCTATCGACACTGATACACCAACTCTCCTTTCATCCATGCACCTGTACCCTACTTGCGACACCAACTTTACATTCAATAAAGATATATCGTGCATGCAATATTTTTTATTTTTTGCAACTTCAAATTATTTTTCATATATATATTCTGCCCATTTGAGTTTTTTCAATCTCATATGTTTGTTGGTTCCCACTTAATAGTTACAACGAGATTGGAAACCCGCGCGTTGCGGCGGGGTGTTTTGCTAAAGAAGGAGTTTAAGTTGTGGTTACCAAGTGTTGCAAACTGGAATTGCTACCAAGAATATTTTAAGACTGCAATTGTATTATATGCAATTAATTTATCAACTCATGCAACAGGCACATGCTAGTTGTTAGAGAGAATCTTAGAAACAATCAATATAGCTAATTGAATTGTTAATTTGGTGTCAACTACAATGTTAAAAACACGGCCAAGCATGGTTGAAAGTACTATCAAATCTATATAAACATAATGAATATAAAATGCTTTTACACTTTGTATTTCTGCATCCAAACACCCTTTATGCACCTGTGAGCAGCCTTAATCAACAATCTTGTAAAACTAACTGGATCCTCAATTCTGAAAATGCATCAATACCAAAATGAAACCATATAAGTCTTCCAAATCATAATAGCACTAATCTCTCTATCACTAATAAGTAATAACCATTAGCAGATCACAAAAACCATTAATATCCTCTATCCAACAACATAATCAATCACTTGGAAAGTATACAAATACTCAATATATATTAACATAATTTTTACAAAATATGGAAATTCAGCTTCATACAGCAAAATATAATCCGTTAAGCATGGTTATTAGATCGAATTTACTTACCCTATTTTCTCTCGCTATATAGACATGACTGAATTTTCCGCCTCTTCTTCTCTTTTGCAGCGTCTGCAGAAACGTTTAGAAAACACAAAACAGAAAATCAATCCCCACATAACTCATGCATACTGTAACTATTTGAGCAGCTTAACTATTAGCAAGATCGAGAAAATTTATGGTACGTTGGTTCAAGCTTCAAAGTTCTGAGTACTTACGTCTGTACCAAATATACTAAGAATGCAAAGAGTCAACACAAAATACCTCAAATCCATGAAATTACAAACGTCGTTCAATGACATGCTATGCTAATACGTAATTCTGGACTTGCGTTGTTATAGCTGACCTCACTTTCAATATAATAAAGCGAAAATGTAGCAAAACTTTCTTTACCTTGGATTAGGATTTCCCTTGACCACTTTTTGGCCGTATATAAATATATATAATTGAATCATAATTGGTATAGATGTGTATCTATACAATATACACCATTGTTAAAACTGGGATGCACCATCAGTTTGGAAGAGAAATAACGTAATCCAAAATGTCTTATTATTATTATTATTATCATTATTATTAACTAAAAGTTACTGCTTATAAACATGAATCAGCAAAAGAAATATAATAAAGAATAAACTTACACAATCAAAGCGGTTGGTTTGGGTTCGTTCGGATTCATGGGTTAAAGTTTGTTTAAGATTTGTATTCCCCTTTTCGCAAGGATATGAATTTCTGCAGGTTGAAAAATTGCGAGTGCTCCAGCCTCCCGTACGCCTAGCGCCAAAACTCATATTTTCCTCACTGCTATCCACCGCAAACCTTATCGTCCATAGTAACTTTGCATCTGGGTTTTAGATCCAAATATGCAGGTGACCATACCTGCGGCCAGCAGTTGTGTGTCATAGTTATTTTCACGCAAGTTACCACATGAACTTTGCAACGACTCATTTATACCTTGTAAAATAATAGAGTAGTAAACATTAGTGTGAGATGAAGCGCCCGCCATATGACGCATATCACAATTTTAAACAACAAAAATAAAGGAAGCTACTTACTTTCGATAATATAATGGCCGTGTATATTATTTAAATGATTAATAATAGGGGCATTATTCGATGCATCACTAACATGGCAATTTAGTTGTACGAAAACTAAAAAGTTAATTCATTTGATTTCTGATGCGTCATCTTTTTATATGGTCGCAATAACACCATTTTCACTCTCGTTTTCTTAAACTAAGAACATCCTCTACAATAAAAGTTAATCGCAACTATCAAAGTAACCAACCATATTGTTAAGCATGTCTAGTAAACTCTGAGAAAACCAACGACCCCCAAAAAATGCTGACTTTTAACTATATTGTGAACAAATGTCAAACCTTCCTGAGTAGGACCAGTACTGAGGACCACATCAGTTTCTAAAGTATCCATGACAACACATCTCTTCACATTACTTGCACTACCTTGTTGTTCAACATCTCCTAATAAGCATCCGCCTGCAAAAAATTAGCCCCAAATACAAATATCAGTATTCATGTGTGTCATAAACAACCATGGTTATTCTATATACAAAAAGAAAATTTGACTAACCTTCAACGCGGCAACCATCTGTTCTCAGAACACCAATACCAGAACCATTGAAACCGGGCGTGGAAGTAGCCATCTGTTCACACACATCAATGCACAATAGCGACACACCTGTAATTCAATATTTAGCAACAAATTAAATAGAGCTCATTATATGTAAATAGTCTAAAGCTTATTATTAATGATAAAAAAATCATGCAACAATAAAAATGTAGGTTTTATATTCACAGCTCACCAATAGGATTGGCCGCACCACCATACCCATGAACTCTCACCACATCCTGAAACGCCAAACATCATCAACATATAAACTTTTCATATATAACCCAGAACATCATCTTCATAAAAAAAAATCCGAACCAAAACCCCCAAATTTCATGTGCATCTCATAAAGAAACTAATTTCAACCCAAAAGTTAATTAAATACCCACATGACAAAAATAAAATAATGGGTTTCCAATAACCACCAAAGGATTACCTACCAGTCCATTGAGATTATTGCTTTGGGTATAATCGGTTTGATTAACACCAAAAAACACTAAAATCTATAGTGCAACACAACAACAATCATAATAATTTAATGAAGTGCCAACCTAAAGCGCCACCCTAAAACTAACATAAGCAAGTTAACAATAGCAGAAAAGAACAGACCCAAAAAAAGGAAAAAAATCAGACCTAGATTGCAATTGGTTTACAACCTTTTTTGATCAACCAATAACCCAGCCACCTAACTTTGAATGATCTAAAGCAATAAGGCAAAAAGGATATGTGGATGTAAATGGTAGACTTACTGTTCGTAACATCTGGCGCAAGGAGAACCACAAAAGTATTAAAAAATTAGCGTCACTGTTGCCCCCCTCACAGGCAACTGTAGTAACCATTTGGCCGGATCAAATCGGGGACGGGTTTATTGTTTGGAGTTGTGGCAGTCGGATCTCAAAGAAAGGGAGGGCTGGTGAGTTATGATGAATAGTGTGGATCGGGGCAAGACAACCCAAATGTTATAATGGAGCTGGGCGGGTCGGGTTAAAAAGAAAGTTTTACCCGAACATCCCTATGAATGTAATGTTGTATAATAGATCCGTTGGGTTTGAAAAAAAAAATTCATTTGCACCCCCTACATTTAATTCAAACGGCTAGTTTTGTATTTTCAAAAAAAAAAAAAAAATCAAATCATATAAACACAACTATAAATACCAACTAAACACATATATATTTTTCATACATCAACTACTAATTCTCCACTCTTTATACTTCCTATATAAGGAAAAAAAAACATTCTTCACTCATAATGGAACCAAATCAAAATAACGAATTTGGTCCGAGTTGGTCAGGCATTGATGACGGAGAAGACATACAGTTTATGGTTAATGCGTTCGAGTTACATCAGCGCTTAGAACAAGAAGAAGCTCATCCTCAGGTGCCCCGTACTCACATATATCGTGAACGTGAGATTGCTGAAGAATGTNCACCTAACTTTGAATGATCTAAAGCAATAAGGCAAAAAGGATATGTGGATGTAAATGGTAGACTTACTGTTCGTAACATCTGGCGCAAGGAGAACCACAAAAGTATTAAAAAATTAGCTTCACTGTTGCCCCCCTCACAGGCAACTGTAGTAACCATTTGGCCGGATCAAATCGGGGACGGGTTTATTGTTTGGAGTTGTGGCAGTCGGATCCCAAAGAAAGGGAGGGCTGGTGAGTTATGAAGAATAGTGTGGATCGGGGCAAGACAACCCAAATGTTATAATGGAGCTGGGCGGGTCTACCCGAACATCCCTATGAATGTAATGTTGTATAATACAATATCTTTATTAAGATGTAAAAAGAAAATCACTACATATTTTCTATTAAAATATAATAAGATAGCCACGATTTTTTTTTAATTAAAACTAAACTAAACTTTATACTTCGTATTTGCCAAGAAAATTAAATGATACACGCATGGCCTCTGACAGTCATGGTATGGCCTCTCACTTGAAAAATGTATTCATTTTTTACTTGTATAATTTACCTCATGGCAGCACAATACCATTCCTCTACCACTCCTTTCCTACTGTTGACTAAAACTTTTACATTTTAGTCAATATTCATTAGTTAAAATTCACCACAAGTCAACAACAACATATTTTTACCACTTATTCCCAATTCTTTCTCCCATCATCTACAGCAAACCTATTACCCACTCCCTGAGTCGTCAACTACTCAACTGTCGATCTTCTTTTCACATTTTCATAATATATTTTTCACATTATTCTCGATTATAGAAGAAATTAAGACAATAGCTATCTACGGAGTAATTAAATATAAAAAAAGTTAAAAACATATACTCAATTATCTTATAGCCTTGGATACAAATATTAATGAATTTTTCATTCATTATTTCAACATAATAATTTTTTTTTCGTGAACGTAAAATATTGTTTTGCACAAAGTAACAAGTGCACAACAACCTTAAAACTCTAATCAAATCAAAAAGTTATGTATCTTTTTGGATGCATCTTTGAATCTTCAAAAACTTGTTACCAAACACTATCTTCATCCTTTTGTCTTCAAATCAGCATCAATCTTCAAATCCCAATTCATCCATGTTCAAATTTTCAACATCCATCATTAGTTTAACACGACCATATAGAGATTAATCATTAGTTTAACCAAACAATACACAAATAAACCATAATCATCAAAATCAATCATAAAATAACCGTAACTAACAAAAGCAAACAGGCAAAACACGCAATCTAAATGAATAGCACACAAACTCATACATTTCAAACACACACACACCTTACAATTTGTAAAAGATCGTATGAGTGTTTTTTTCACTGTTGTTCTTTCGTTCAAAAGATTATCACTGTATATGTATCTTCTTTCTTCCAAGATATATTACTTCATCAGAACCAATTTTCTTCAAACCTTTCATAAAAATCGAGCTCATAAAAAGCATGCCTGCATTAAATAAAATTTAATTAGTCCAAACTCGATAAAAAGAATGTTCTATAATTTAAAGCAAGGAAAAAAAACATGTAATATTTGTTCAAAGAAAAATTACCTCATCACTCGCCACTTTTCCAGAAAATCTTATACCATGAACAACATGCCTACAACTATGAAAACCAAATTAGACCAAACACTATTATCACAAAAGGAAGAAACAAAACAAGACAAAGCAAAACAAAAAGGAGAGAAAAAGTGATGTGTTTACATGATATGTGCTGGAGACTTTCTCCCGTTCACCGGAAAATGATTGGTGGCGAACAGTCAGATGCAGAGAGAGGAAAAAAAAGTGAGTGAAGATGAACGTGTGTTTTGATTATTTGGGATTTTGGGGAAGAGTTATTTTCGGGGTTCTACTTATATAATAGGTAAATAGGTAGAGATTTGGAGCCTTGCTGATGCGTCATTTTCTTAAGTGCTGATGTGTCGTCTTCTTACCTTGCTACATAAATAAAATGATATATATATAACTAGTACTTTATGTTTATTTGGGTAAAAGGTCAAAAATAACTAGTACTTTATGTTGGATTTGGAATTAATGTATTTTGTTTTGTGGGTACGACATTGAATTAGGAATATAACGAATATAACCCGGATTTAAACTGCATAAAAGGATTTGCAGTCCTTTTGGAATTAAATTAGCGAATGGATAAACCACAAACCTTCTTCTTTTACTGTTTTACATAAACAGGCTAAACGGGTTACAAATATGTTACATGTGTAATGCAAGTTTGAGTTAGGGCTAAGTTTCTTGACACCCTTATTATTAACTGGCAGCGTACCCCCGCGTTTCGGCGATGAGTACCTTATAATAAAACTTTTCACGAGAAATGTTTTTTGATTTTTTGTTTTCCGTTACAATAACTTTAAAAAAAAATAAAAAAAAAAAAAAAAAAAAAAAAAAAAAAAAAAAAGCTATTTTGTTTGAGTAACTTTAAGTAATATCGAAACTCAAAAAGGTGTATAATTTTGCATTAAAAAATTGCCTTTATTAAAATTTTATGTTACTTTCAGAATATAAATTAAAAAAGTATTAGTTTCATGATTTTTGATAAACCTATGACTTTTATTATAGGGTTAACGATAAAAAATAAATTAAACTTGACACATTTAACTATTGTATGTATCCAATTTTTAATTTTCTTAGTGTATGTGTCAAACTTTTTAATTTTTCCTATTGTATGTGTCATTAGTGGTAAATTATCACATAACATCAATTAATTATGGATAATCGGCTAACATATATTCAAATATCATTTCAACATTAATTTAGCACCATAATACAACACCCGAACCCAAACACCCCCTTTATTCAACCTCCACCTTACCCGCACTTTTTAATCTAACACCATTTTTTTTCATTCAAGATCCTTATTTTGCAACTTAAAAAAACCTTCAAAACCCAAAATCAAGATATTTCAGTTTTATTCGAACACGAAGAAGATGACATTTAGATTACGGAAAGAGGAAAATCTGGAGCCCTATTAGTTTGATTTTCATATTTAGTTTCTATCAAATTGCAATTTTTTTTATTTTTATTTATTTATTTATTTATTTTTTGCTTATTTCTAAAATCAAGGACATTAAGGGTTGTTTAAAATTTATAACGCATCTTGGTAATGGTGCAATGATTGTGATGTTGATGGTCAGGCCGGTCCTGACTTTTTTGCTACCCTGGGCGAAGCAATTCTTTGATGCCCTAAACGTGACTATTGAAATTTGAGTACTAGATATTGTAACAAACATTGCTCTATCTTTACAACCTTTAAACAAAATCCATAGAGTTAAGATCATTTGAGGACAAAACTTTATTTACATACAAAGGGACTAATCTCCACCATCCATCTTCCCTCCATCTTTATTTGATCTAATGGATGAGATTAATCACAACAATTTAAAAAACCCACTTTCATCCTTTTTTTTCAAATATTAATATCTTTCAAACCGTTAATCATTAAATGAAAAAAAATATACCGTTACGACGAGCATTTAATTATCTTTCTATAGACAGGCAATTTGATATACTTTCGACAAAATTTTTTTTTTTCGTTTTTTTCACGTTTTTTTTCCTGGCCGAAAAAATATCACATGTGATATTACATATCACATGTGATATGTAGTATCACATGTGATATATCACATGTGATATTACATATCACATGTATCACATGTGATATATCACATGTGATATTACATATCACATGTGATATTACACTAATATCACATGTGATATTACACATCACATGTGATATTACACTAATATCACATGTGATATGTAATATCACATGTGATATTTTTTTTCGGCCAGGAAAAAAAACGTGAAAAAAACGATTTTTTTTTTCTTTTTTCGAAAGTATATCAAATTACCTGTCTATAGAAAGGTAATTAAATGCTCGTCGCGATGGTATAATTATTTTCGCTTAACGATTAATGGTTTAAGATATATTTAAATTATAAAAAATGGGTGAAATATTAAAATGCTTTTAATCTCAACCATTAGATCAAATAAAGAGGGAGGGAAGATGGATGGTGGGGATGAGTCCCTTGGTATGTGAGGAATCTTTGGTTTCTAAAATAACTCGATTCAAATCCATATATCAACTCAACCAAACCTTGGACAAGTTTTTTAATTAACTTTACTTAATCTAATAATTATTGGCTTTAAACATGTTGTTTGTATATATTTTTATAATCTTCGATCTAAGTTAACACTTAATAGATTATCACATATATATACGACCGGCATTTTTATTAAAATTATATATGTCAAACATTTTTATGAACTAAAAACTAAAATCCATGTAATTTACATGTACAAAATAAAAAGTTTAAAAGAAATAAAAAGAATGAAACTAAAAAGATACAAAATATAAAAACTGAATGTCAAATATCTAGTTGAAGCTATTATGTGAGTATTCGCAACCTACGATTATTTTTATTTTTATTTCTGTTTCTCATACATTAGGTTGAGTTACTTATAAGTAAGAATTATGTTTAAATAACACAAAAAGTAGAAATAAAAGTTTGCTAAAAAAACTAGAAATAAAAGAATAATGAATACTTTGAAAATTATAAGTCATTCACGACAAAACAAGTATAGTAACTGACAAAATTACTTTGAAATGGCAAAAGTCTACTTATAGTCTTATACTATTTTTTTCAAATTGTTTCTCTCTCATAGTCTTCTACTCTTCTTCTTCTTCATTTCATTTTCCACCATGAATGAAGAAAAAAAAACAAAGACTACATATCACCCGAGCATGAATAAAATTTATACACAACACCATAAAAATGATGCCCCCTGTTTGTGGGATGCCCTGGGCCGTCGCCCGCACTGCCCATAGCCAGGGCTGGGCCTGTTGATGGTGATGGTGACAGTTACAGAAATAAACACTGCTGGTTTTGGTTCAGATCGACTTTGATTTGTTGGATTTAATTTTGTAAAAATTAGCTTTAAGTTTTTGTTTGTGACCTGGGATAATGATTTTACATTTGAAATATAATAATACATACAATAAGAAAATAAAAAGTTTGTTACATGTAATAGGAAAATTAAAAGATGAATGTATACAATAGTAAAATGTGTCAAGGTTGATGCATTTTATATCATTATCCCTTTATTATATGTAGTAAATTAATTCAATGACATTATTGTGGAAAACTAGAAGGGGGGTTGAATAGGTTTACGCCTTTTTTGTTTATAAAAAATTTTGTTTCGAAAATTTCGATTCTAACTTTATGTGATATCAACTTGCTTGCACAATTATAAACAAGTATATCTACAAGAGTATATAATGACAAGTACGTAAGTAAGTAAATAAAAAGATAGAGATAGAAAGATAGCACCACGAGACAAAAGGATTTATAGTGCTTCGGCTATGAATCTCCTCTTCGTCCTACTCCACTCCCCGAGCACCTAACTCGAGAGTTTTCTTCACTATGTCAACAAGCTCACTTATGGCGGAGAAGCCTTACACACCTTTGCTTACACCGTTTAACGACACCAAGCAAAATGTCAAGTCCTAATAATAGCTAGAACCAATCTCACAACTCTTCACGACTTATCACAACTTCTACACAACTTATGCACACCACTACTACACTACTTCTCACAACTTCACTAATCCTACTTCACAACACTACTTGTTCTTCACTACTTCTCTTCACAACTAACACTACTAAATCTCCTAATTATAAATACACTACACCTTTACAAACAATATATACAACTACTAAACAATATCTACAATACTTCTTAAACTTGATGTTGAAGGAGTATTCTTCTCTTGCACTTTAAATGATGAGGAATTGAATCACTTGAAACAAAGACTTATAATCTTATGATCAAAGGATTTAGAAGGATGTTTAGAAAGGATTTGGACTGAAAAAAATCGTGCAAAAGGTGAGGAAAAAATGCAGGATTGAACCTGTATTTATAGGCAAGAGAATCTGACAACAGGAGCGTGCCGGCCCCCTTAAATGGTGGCCGGCCCCCTTAAAATTAAGGGGACCGCCCTTACAATTAAGGGGGCCGCCCTCCTGTAACGGCCAGATTCTCTTGTCTTTTCTGGGGAAAGTTTATTTGGTGAAAAACTAACTGATTTTGGTTAAAAATTTGAATTCATATATTTGTTATGAATTAAACATTTTCCTTTAATTACTAAAAATATTTTTCAAAAATATATAAGATGTTTTTATTATTTTGTAAACTTTCTAGTGTCTAAATAAAAATCCCTTTGATCATAAAATGTATTAGACATTTGTTTATTCATACCTTAAGTGATTTAATTGGATGAAATGATATTTGTAACTAAATACTTGTTTACGTAGTAATCTTGTGTTTAATGTTTTTAGATTTTGTGATCGTCAAAACATAGAGATATCGAAAAATATAAATAACGTTTTCATGCATTATTTATATCAACAATCTCCCCTTTTTTGATGATTATAAAATCTAAACTTATTAAACCAAAAATTAGTATATATACAAGTATTTAGTGAGTTTATATCATTTCTCCCCCTTTTTGTGAGCATCAAAAAGGTTATCCCGACTAGTGTAGAACTCCCCCTTGTTGTATACTCCCCCTCATTTTAAGGTCATAAGAGAAATGGAGATATGGAATACTTGCAAAAATATTTAGAGCACAAGCAATATATATGATGCATGTAATAAATATAATACAAGAGAACTAAGTATAAATTCATGGAAATAAAACATAAGAGGCATTCATTAATAGAGTTATTGAAATAGATTATGTTAAAAACATAATCTTTGGTACATGAGCATACATTTATGCATTTCTAGCAAACTACACTTAGAAAATACTAGGTTGCCAACTTGAGGTCTCTTGGACTTACTTGGGGTACAAAAGGTTTTGGTGATTTTATTGGGAGATGCATGGAGGTTGCATTTAATGGTTCGATGGTGATGGGTATGGAGTAGAAGGATTGGTTCTAGGAATGTTGTATCGAATTAGTGGAGGTATTGGATGAGGACGAGTGAGGAGATATTCAATCCAAGAAATATCTTCACTTAGGTCAAGAATTTGTTTTTGTAGGAAATAGCAACAAGGACAATAGTAGGTGTGGTTGGTGACTTGATCCAAGTTGAGTGAGTGAGGCAAACAATTTGAGTATGGAGATGAGGGAGGTTTGTCCAAGTTGCGTTGTACAAGATGCATAGCATTGAGATCACGAAGATCACGGATTACATTGAGTTCTTCACGGAGTTTTTGCTTTTCCGTGGCATTGTGGAATGAACCATTTGGTTGAAGTGGATGAAGTGGGGTTGTGTAGTGATGAGACGAAAAGTGTTACGCTTTTAGGGGGTCATTTAAGCCCTAATTCGTATAAATGTGATCAAATATTGCCCTAAATCGTTCCTTTTGTCATTTTAGGTACTTTTGAGAAGAATTCTGGAAAACATGCATATTTGGACGTTTTTGGAGCAATAAAGTGAAGAAAACGACAAAGTCTCAAAAGAAGCTGGAATTACTACCTGACGGCGTCAGAGTCACAAGGTGACGCCGTCAGCAAGCATTGACAAGAGTGAAAACCAATTTTCAAATGACGGGCAAGAAAGAATTTGGAGATTTACACCTGACGCCGTCAGGTGTTATTGGTGGTAGGCCGTCAGGTTATAATTTAAAGAGTGACGGCCCAGAAGAAATTAAAGGTTGACGGCGTCAGAAATGGATCTAGGTCATCCGAGAAACCTTATGGCGGCGGGCTGACGGCGTCAGACCTTATAACCTGACGCCGTCAGAGTGTAAAAGTCTATATATAGTTTTCTATTTTTCATTCATTAGTGTGGAACTTTGTAGAGAACTTTTGGCACCAAACCCTAGACGAATTTTCTGTACTTTTTAGGGTTTCCAACCCTTGGAACCCTCATGCTTAATTAAAGATAAGTCTTCACTTCAATTCAATCAATATGTCTATGTGTTGGTTGATTATCTCTCTTACTTGTCTTTTAATTAACATGTTAAGCTAAATTCTTCTTGTGTTTGCTTAGATCTAATGAAACCTAACTATTAATTATTGGTTTTAATTGATGGTGTTGTTTTTGTTGGGATGATTTTCCGGAGCGAATTTAGGGCTAAAGAAACTGGCGCGAGCGCGCGCTGCGTGAGGCTAACGTGCATTGAACACTTGGTAAACATGTAGCCAAGGCATACTAGCTATTAAGGTAGTATTTAACGCATGGCCACTGTTTACAATCGGTATGGTTGTGCCGGTGCGATGCATAGGGAGGAGGATAAGATTCTCAAAGAATTGGAAGATGGTAGCTATGCCACTCCATGAGTTATTAGGAATACACCCTGCGAGCGCGCATAAGTAACATACATATCAATTAACCGGCTAAAAGATTAGTTAGGAGTAATGAAGTCTAAGTAAACACACTTTTTTCGCCAGTATAGTTTTTCACAACCAAATTTAGTTAGTTA
>LBNU01008278.1:65493-86102 GCA_014162995.1 Artemisia annua
GCCAGAATTGAGGCCATCAGAATCTTCCTTGCCAATGCAGCCAGTCAGAACATGATTGTCTACCAAATGGATGTGAAGACTGCATTTCTTAATGGTCATTTGAAGAAGGCTCAAATCATGTCTATCGCTTGAAGAAGGCTCTTTATGGTCTTAAACAAGCACCCAGAGCATGGTATGATACTCTGTCCAAATTCCTTCTAGCCAACCAATTCACCAAGGGAGTGGTCGATCCTACATTGTTCACTAGAAAGTCGGTCATGCATCGACTTCACGTTCAGATATATGTAGATGACATTATCTTCGCCTCTTCAAATCCATTGGAATGTGATCGGTTTGCACAAGAGATGAGTACGGAATTCCAAATGTCCATGATGGAGCAAATGTCATTCTTCTTGGGGCTGCAAATCTCTCAAAATCCTCATGGTATCTTCATCAACCAATCCAAGTATGCTAGTGAAATCCTAAAGAAATTTGGATTTGAATCTTGTGATTCTGTTGACACCCCAATGGTAGAGAGGTCAAAACTGGATGAGGATGTTGAAGGGGCACCAGTTAACCAAACCAAGTACCGAAGCATGATCGGATCATTGATGTATCTCACAGCTAGCAGACCAGACCTCTTATTTGCTGTTTGCATGTGTGCTCGTTATCAATCCAAACCTACCAAAAAGCACTTAGAAGCAGTCAAAAGGGTCTTCAGGTACCTTCAAGGAACAATTCACATGGGCCTTTGGTATCCTAAAGACACTGCTATGGCTCTCACTACCTACTCTGATGCTGATCATGCGGGGTGTCAAGATACTCGTCGAAGTACTTCGGGTGGTGCTCAATTTCTAGGAGATATACTGGTTAGCTGGTCATCAAAGAAGCAAATGAGTACTTCGATCTCCTCTACAGAGGCTGAATACATTGCCATGTCATCCTGCTGTGCTCAAATCCTTTGGATGAGGTCTCAATTATCCGACTATGGTTTTGTATACAACAAAGTGCCGATGTACTGTGACAACAAAAGTGCCATTGCTCTTTGCTGTAACAACGTCCAGCACTCAAGATCAAAGCACATTGATATTCGACATCATTTCATCAGAGAACAAGTGGAGAAGGGAATCGTGGAACTTTACTTTTTGAGGACGGAATTTCAGCTGGCTGACATCTTCACTAAGGCACTTCCTAGAGAACGGTTTCAATTTATTCTCCCACGTCTTGGAATGAAGAGCATCACTCCTGAGTCACTCAAAAGTCTTCAGGAGGATGATGAGGAGTAATGGATTCACTTCACATATCCTTGTACATATTCTTTTTAATCAAATATATATATATATATATATATATATATATATATATATATATATATATATATATATATATATATATATATATATATATATATATATATATATATATATATATATATATATATATATATATATATATATATATATATATATAGAAAATACCAAAAATAGTTTGTTATCATATCATGCCTAAATTTTGGCTTGCTATTACTTCAGATAGCAACCCGTGCTTCTAAATGGGGAAAACACGTCCCCAAAAGGACGGTTGTTCCTCGTACCGGGTGAAGTTCACCTGGGCACGGATTACTTTATATCCGTGTTTCATCCGAAATATTGTACGCTTCAGTGCAACGTTTCTAGAAAAAGAAGAGAAGTCTTCTTTCATCCCAAAATCTCTCTTTTAATGATTCTTCAAGAGAGTTTTTGTGGTTTACAAGGTGGCTATTGGACTTAAATTTTCACAAATACCTTGCCGCTCAACTTAATGACCACAACACGTTAAATTGAAAACGGGTCATTAATTGAGGGGGAGCGTATTTGCTTAAAATTTCTGCACCTTTAAAAGCTTTGTGCACCAGCAGCAGTGAAAAAGTGTCTCAAAATCAGTAAATGTTAAAACTTTTATCACATTTTCTCCCAATTTTCTTCTAAAATCATTTAAATCAATTGGGATCACAAAATCTCAAAAGATTTGAAATTTTTTGATCGGGGGAGAGAATGTGATTTAAATATGAAATCTTATTTTAAATGTGACGTTTTTGGACTTAAAGGTTCGCTTTCCCGTATTGCAAAAGTTTTAAAACTTTCAAATTGAATCTATCAATGTGCACATATTGAGGGGGAGCAAGTGGCTAAGAGTCTTTCGCATGTTTTTACAATAATAAGTAGAAACCATGAATTGTTTACGACTCAGATTTGACTCATGAATTGACGAAACATGAAAAGTCGTGAATCGAAAGGACTAGTCCTGGCCGGTTAATAATTTCAAGATGGTTTAACCAGTGATGTAAGCGTGTCTCGAAGAGGACTGGTCTAAGTAGAAAGTACCATTTTTCGAGAAACTCTTCTTAGATGTATACTTTGACGGGTCTAACTTCCTATTTAAGGAATGTTAACAACTTCAAGTTAGTTATTAGGGCTAGTTATCACCTAAAAGCTGATAATGGATCCCTTTAACTAAGCAACGTAAACATGTCCCTAGGGTTATAATGTCTATTGAGAGCAGATCGATTCAAATAAGTGCAACTCACCCCGACATGTGCAAACTTCTATCTTAAACCTATGAGCATATGTTAAGGGGGAGCATTTGAAAAATGATAAAACTCTCAAAGTGCTAACAAAATGTGTTTCTTAATCATAAACACTTTGAGAGAATTTTCAATGTTTTGGTTATATGGCGATTGTGGAAAGATACCAAAAGACCGACCACTTTACTTTAAAGCATGGAGTTATAAGGATGGTAAGGTTAGGTATATGCTCCCATGATCCACCAGAACCGGAGGGATCTTCCCAGGGACAATCTAATAGATAGATTAGAAGTCCTTAGGAATGATTGAAAAAAAAAGGAGAAAAGTGAGAAAGGGAAGAGTGCCGACTGAGATTGAGCTAGGACTGGAACAAACCCAACAAGGTTCTAGTAATGAAGTCTCAGTAAGTACTGAAGGGGTTGAAGAATTAAAAAGAAATGAAATGAGAAAGGGTGAAAAGAAATAGCCCTCCAATTATTGAACCTTAGGGCAGAAACCGGGTTCAACTCATATGCTATTGATTGTTACTAAGGTAACATCGGTATTGAAGAAAAGACGTCATGGACCCAGTGACGCACTGCACTAAACCTTCCAGCCACTCAAGTTTTCTTAAAAGAGCTTGTTTCATTCTCACGGGGAACCGGTGTAATCTATCGACTTGTCTCTTAGAGCTAGTTGATATTGAAACAGGAGACCCCTCCCTAGTCTTCGCATAGGATAACCAATGTGCACTTATCGAGTCTAGAGCCAAGAGATGCATCAAAAGATCTCATAGGAACACTTGATACTTCTACACTGGTTGTTCAACATTAAGGACACCAGTTGTAATATTTTGAGTCCTACGCAGATCTTAGCAATCTGCCAAGAACACTTATGAGGGAATATACATAAGTATTTCCCAATGATTGAGTGGAAACTCCTGCCAGGGTCAACATCAAACAGCCCTGACAGCAGGTCACTTCGGTAATCTCTTGTGGATTACGCTTAGTGTGTACGGTGGTGTTCCAAAAGGTCTACAGTCGTGGGGTGATCTCCAGCGACTCACCTAATCGTTGGTGTACTTCGGTATGTCAGTGAAAGCCCTTTCGGGGGCATCCGATTAGGAACGGCCTTGGCAAGGATTAGAGAAAGTCTTCACACTATGCTGTTGACGATCTCGAAGTCCGAACTTGTAAGTGCCGGTATGTTTATCACTAACCAAGTTTTATGCAGCTCAACATACCAAACTTATCATGTTCACCACCATCACTCTAAGTTCCACATGCTCATACCAACATCTAAAAGGAGCCGTTAGAACCATTCAACCATGGAGATTCACTCAACAAAGATGTATGGGCATGTTGGAAGGGCGTGTTCACACCAAAGACAAAGAAGTTGACGGATGATGCTGATTGCTGAAAAGATGCCGATTAATCACCTCATGCCTACACTTCAACATCAAATCTAAAGAAATCATGATCATGGAATGGGCTTCAACTATGCTTCCACAAACTCTGATTAAAAAGATCATGATCCAGAAAATTGTGAGCATGACTACACAAAGAGAATCACAACATCACAAAGAGACACTTCCACTCAAAGATGACTTGAAGCTAATTATTTGGTTGATGAGAAAGAAGCAATGTCAAAGATCTTCCTACTCATCAAGGAAGTCATCTTGAGTCCGCTGCTGAAAGCACAAAGTTCTTATCAATGAAGAATCAACTACTGCAAGCTACAAAACATCTACAAAGATCACAATGCAAGAATTCAAGAATTAATTTCTTGGGTGACCTCCCTTAGGGGGAGATTGTTAGGAATACGATTTTTCTTATAGAAGATTCGGTCACCCCAAGTACGATTAAGTATTGTTTAGCTCGTAGTATTTATAATAGAAATTAGTACGTAGATTAGTAATAGTTAGTATTCGTGGAGTCGGGTCGGGTCTTTACCCACTGTCAGCCCGATCCACAGCCCAGTAGTGGCATAATACCTTGTACATATAAAAGGCCCTCTCCTTCCCTGGAGAGGGTTGAACCTCTCATAATCTTATTTTCTTTTTTTTTGGTTTTCTCTCTAGGTTCCATCTTTCTCTCTCTACTTTCTCTTTCTAGTTTTCTTATTCCTTTCTTACCTATTCGAACCATACAACTAAGCCATACGTGTGTTATGTTATGTGATATCCTACAAAGAAGAAGAAAAAGATGTCAAAAAGTGAAGTTTTGTATGGAATGAAGAAATATCTGTGCAATCAATGTGGATGGAAGATGTCTCAATTTGTAGGCATGTCTGCTGAGAAGGTAGAGTTAGCTTACTACACTGGTTATAGAAGAAACATACAATTTCTTCCAATGGACTCAGAAAAGGAGGCACAGTACTATGGACTCAAAAGGCATGGCAAAACACTTCAAAAAGAGCACCCTAAAAAGAAAAAGACTGAAGAGCCTCCTACAGTTGCTACCTCTGAGAAAATTACTGATGATGCAGAGTCTATAAAGGATCTCCTTGTTAAAAAGGAGAGAGAAGTAAAAGAGCCAATCTCAAGATTAACCAGAATAAAGCAGGTTGGTAAGAAGGGATCAAAGAAGGCTGATGCAGATGAACATGTGGAAGAGCCTTCATCTGATTCTCAAACCATTGAAACCATGACACAAAGTTTGAGAACACCTGCCAATGTTGTATACTAGCAGATCATCAAACAAGGAAATAACAGGGCAGCATATAA
This sequence comes from Artemisia annua, assembly GCA_014162995.1. Taxonomy (NCBI): domain Eukaryota; kingdom Viridiplantae; phylum Streptophyta; class Magnoliopsida; order Asterales; family Asteraceae; genus Artemisia; species Artemisia annua. Next base: position 70,740 of record LBNU01008278.1, read on the forward strand.
AATCATCAGGGAAGATTACACTGAAAATCTTTACTTGAACTTTCCAGCTATGTTGCATGACTTGACAAGAGATGATCTTAAGGAGTTATACAGGCTTATGGTGTCAAAATATGGGGATGCTACACCTGAGGATGACTTTGAAAAGGTTCTTTGGGGAGACTTAAAAATTATGTTTGATCCTCCAAGCAAGACTAATGATATCTGGAAGGTAACTCATCAACAAGAAGTGAGATATTGGAAATATTTCTCTAGTTGTGCAGTTCAATGTCTAACATTGAAGACTATACACACATTCACATGCTTGCAAAGGTAGAATACCCAATCCCTCCTAGAGTTTGTAAGGTTATGTTGGTAAAGAAATTGCTAGGAGATAAGGAGGACGAGACAAAAAGTCAGCTTTTGGAGCTCATAGAAAGAGAGTCCAAGCAGGAAACTGCTTGGGGTGTTTGAAAGAATTTTCAAAAGTTTTGGAAAAATGGACTTGAGATAGGTTTATGTGGAGTTTGCCTGGTGAAAGGACTTGGCACTAACACAACAAATGGTTATCAGTCCACCATGTCTAACCCATATAAGGACTGGCTAATCCAAGAGCAAACGGCTCTAGGTAAAGATATCTCAAATCCGTTTATGGCTGAAAATTTGCCAAAAATTGTATGGTATTCAACTCACCATATCTGTTATAGTGAAGAGTTGACTAGCCCACAAGGTTATGGCTTGTGGTAAAGGCAGTGGAAAACCATAATTAGTAATCAACTCACAAAGATGATGACTATATTCCATCAGAGAGTTGGCTAGTCCAAAAGCAAACGGCTTTTGGTAAAGACAAATCAAATCCGTTGATAGCTGATGGTTTGCTAAAAATCATATGGTTATCATTGTACCATAGTATCATACTAAAACATTGGCTACTCCAGAAGTGATGGCTATCTGGTAAAGAGACATCAAATCCATTAAATTTTCAATGATTCACCTCTCACAGGAGTTCACACACCTGGAAGTGATGAGAATAGTATGAAACTTTTGATTTGATATACATATTGTCAATGTTGCTACAAAGATCAGATGGTAATAAAGATTTGAAGGTTGCTGCAAAGATTTCAAGATCCAACAAAAGTTGCAGCTCAACAATTATTCCAAAGGAGCTTATATTCAAAATCCTCAAAGCATTTCTGAAGAAAGGAACTTAAAGATCATGGAGCATGAAGATCAAGTTAGGGGAGGATTGTTGGGAATTATTTATAACAGACTTAAAAGTCTGAATAGCTTAGTTAAGTCGGGTAGATAGTTAAGTCTGCCAGTACTAAGTTAAGTCTGGCCAGTGATAGTTAAGTCTGTTTATGTTTGTTCAGTTAAGTCTGTTTTGCTGAACAAGTTAGATAAGTTAGGAGATATTATAGGAAAGGATATATATGCGGTTAGATATCTTAGGAGAAGATATGCATTCATCCTTTCACACATGTGTAGAATTAGGGTTTCCTTATAGTATAAAAGGAACCCTACGCCATTGAGTTTTATGCCAAGTTTTCAAAAAGTTAATAGAATATAAAGTTAGTAATTCTCTGTGTTGTTCTTACTGCTTGTGTTAATATTCCGCGTTAACATCAAGTATACATTGTTTAGAGTTTCTCATATAGATAGTTTGGATTTATCCAAAGTATCTATTGTCTTACAAAGGCTGCTTAGATCCAGAACTTTGGACCTACAGTTTCCACTAGAACACATAACAGTACATGATTTTCGAAGGTACATCAACCAGAAAAATACAACTCAAAAGAAAGTAAACTATAGAACAACACCTTTAACCGAGGACTCCTCAGTTTAAAGGTAATACAACCATGAATCCTAACAGTCTAGCCACTATCTCCACGAAGACGTCTCACAGAAGCCTGCAAACTATCTAACACTCTCCACACTGAACGCATCTCAATATGATCAGCCTCGCGATCTACCATAAGTACAGAGATCTCAGTTTGAAGCTCAGTGACCTTACGCCAGAGTGCGCGGTCAACATCTCGAGCTGTCATAAAGGCTTTACGCAAATCCCCAATAGCCTCATGCCACTCTCCCAACTCCCTCTTCAGAGTGGTCGTCCTACCAACCAACACTCCCATCTCACGCTCCATCTCCTCAAATCTCGCTACGGTCATATCTCTTATCCGATCTGCTAGTCGGCTAACCCTAGTACTCAAGGCAGAAATCTGCTCCCAAGTCAGGCCCATCTCTCCATACGCGTCGGACTCAGAAGAGATCTCAGACGGTGTATCAGGTGCCGGTGCTAACTCGGGAGAGTCAGGCAAGTGCCAAGGAGAGCCAGGTCCTGGAAAATGCACTAAAGGTGCAGGATCCTGATCTGGCTGAATCTCCTCGATAGCCTCCATCTCCGCCTCCTCCTCATCCTCGGCCTTAGCCTCGGCCTCCGCCTCGGCCTCGGCCTCGTGAGGCTCCAACTCCTCCTGAGGCTCAACATCCTCCTCAGGGTCCAACTCCTCATCCTCCTCGCTCTCCGAGTACGTATCATGACGGAGGTGCTTCTACGGCGCAGGTGAATCACGTGACGAAGGTGAAAGTGGGGTAGGGGAACGGGGTCGCCTACGCGATGGAGATGCGGGTGGTGATGACAGAAAAGAGTAAACAGAAAGGTACATAGGTGCTAAAGGTGGTCTCACAGACGTACGGGCTGTAAGCCTAGGGGTATGGGTCCTAACTAAGACCTGGTGAAGGGTAAACTGTCTCGTATGACTAGAATGACCAAATGAAGATGACAATGAAGTAGGTGATACAGTAGACACAGATGATGAAGTAGTGACTGTATGACGGATAACCTCATAAGGGTCATGCTGATCAGGGATCACTCGAGGTGATGTTGAACGTAACAAAATATCCTCCTGAACATCGAGAATCGGCATGGCTGTGACAACAATATAGGGTGCGTATAAGTGTTTCAATAGGAATTGAACCACACGGTATACTCCATCGTATAATAATAATAATAATAATAATAATAATAATAATAATAATAATAATAATAATAATAATAATAATAATAATAATAATAATAATAATAATAATAATAATAATAATAATAATAATAATTTTCATAAACTCCCATCCAACTTTGTATAAGCTTATTACGTATCTATGAAATAATTTTCATAAAAAAAAAATAATAATAATAATAATAATAATAATAATAATAATAATAATAATAATAATAATAATAATAATAATAATAATAATAATAATAATAATAATAATAATAATAATAATAATAATAATAATAATAATAATAATATGTAGTCGTGATGCTGAAAGCATTTGCATAAAAGACATAATACAGAATATAGAACCTTAGCTTGGCAGGCGCGCGTCGGTTCCCGGATCAGTCATCTTGAAGAATGGTTATAGTCTAGGTTTTGTTTAATTACCCAGTTCTCTATAACCAGGCTCTGATACCAATCTGCAACACCCCCAAAATTTGGTACAGCGGAAGACTTATCAAAGTTCCGGGGTGCTACTTGGATTGGCACACAACACAGTTATATAGAACAGAATAATCACAAATAAGTTTTGATAGATGGTTAAAGCAAGAATTTAAGGTTTACAACCCAAATGTAGCAAGCCCAAAATAAATAAAGATAGGTCCCAAAATTTATTATTTTCAGAATTTTAGCCGATGACTGATCCTTGTACCTGCAACGCTTACCAAGCCTTCAGTCCGCAAACAGCACATCACAAACTACACAGTACCTGAGAATACATGCTAAAATGGGTCAGCTTACGCTGGTGAGTTCATAGAGTCAAACACAAACAAACACAACGCAAGGGTTCTCAAAATAAAGCATGACTCAATAACAATTCATAATATATAAAAGACAATCCTATAGGTGCACACTATAGCTAATACCGCACTAGTAGTCATCCTATCATACACCTACAGGATGTAGATAGTACTACACAGCTGTCTCATACTTAATCCACAAACCATATCATAGCATATCGACAACATAGCCCATAATATAAACATACCAATAACATAACCAATAATATAAACATACCAATGACATAGCCCATAATACTCACGCAACAATTCATAACAAACACCAATAACATCACAATGATCAAGAAAGACCAAATAGAAGAAGATATAAAGAAGAGTATAGCGAAGAGCATGTACCCTCCCCCAAAGATGAGAAAACGATAAAACAGGGGGCTATGAACTCACCTCTAGTAGTGGTCGAGAGGTGATACAAGAAGCAAACACGAACTCTAGTAAGTCACGGCACTGCGGGCTCGGCACAACCTATTAAATANTAGAAGAAGATATAAAGAAGAGTATAGCGAAGAGCATGTACCCTCCCCCAAAGATGAGAAAACGATAAAACAGGGGGCTATGAACTCACCTCTAGTAGTGGTCGAGAGGTGATACAAGAAGCAAACACGAACTCTAGTAAGTCACGGCACTGCGGGCTCGGCACAACCTATTAAATAAACTCGTCTTAGTATCTTATCCGACCTTTATAACCTTATATATATATATATATATATATATATATATATATATATATATATATATATATATATATATATATATATATATATATAAAGAAAATAGAATATGTTCTTATTAGATGTTATCGTTATATTCATATAGATGTGTGTTTGGTATCTTGTGTGTGCGGTGATGACATGACTCCAACTCAAGTGAACTCACGCCAAACAAAGACCGATAACTTAGTCAACTCCTATTGTGTAATCGGGTCAAACGTTCTCAATTTCTAGTTTAATAAACTCCTCGAACAAGTCATCGAGTCTTTATCGGATTCATCAACCCAATAAGCTCCATAACTCTTTCGTATCGATATTAACCCAAAAGTTAAATCACGTTGGTCAATGAGTCGTAAGGATGAATTATCCATTAATAGTTTTCACTATTATGCTTTTTGGGCCCTTATTGGACTCGTCAGCCCAATAAGTCCGTTAAGCCATAAAACTCGGATCTATTAACGTTAATTAATCCGTAACACGACCTACTCTAACACGACTCCCTATTCTTATAAAAAAGTAAGTCTCGATAAACGTGTCCTCGAAACGTTTAGTGACTCGTCCATCTCCATATTAAATATGTTTCGTTGTCTTTTATTAATAATAACTATTAGAACTCGTTTCGTCGTTATTTAACATTTTCTTATTAATCGAGAAATATTAACAAACGTTTGTCGACGTCTTTTAATATTTCTTATTAACTTGAAGACGTTATTTAACACACTCGTCGGTTTCTAATTATTATTATTATTATTACTATTATTATTGTTGTTGTTATTATTATTATTATTATTATTATTATTATTATTATTATTATTATTATTATTATTATTATTATCATTATTATTATTATTAACTTATGAATAAATAATAACGATTATTAGTCGTTACATTTATTTAAAAGTTAACGTATATGTATTAACCACTTTAACCGTTTATAATATATAACGAGTCACTTTACTTTTCGAGTCACATTTTGTAACACCCCCAAAATTTGATACAGCGGAAGACTATTCAAGCTTTCAAGGTGCTACGGGATTAATATGCATCACAAGTTATAAAGAACGAGATAATGTAAACATAATATAAGATGAAACCATCTAGGGTTTATAAAGTTTACATTCATCCCAAATATCCAAAGTAAGGCCCAAAAACATAAGTTTAAACAAAGGTCCAAAACATAATATCAGAGTTCGAAATAGATCCTTTAACCAAAATGCCTTGCCAAGCCTTCCAAACGTGCATCTCCAAACATTTCTTAATTACCTGAGAAAACGTGCTAAAAGTCAGCTTTCGCTGGTGATATCATAGGTTTAATTCAAAATATAGTAGTGGACATATACGTAAAACTCTTGCTATGCTAGACTAGTCCTTAAGATCGCAATCCAAAACCCTATAGGCGCACACTATAGGCAAACATCATAATCTCACGGATAACCTCCGCATTTCAAAACCCTATAGGCGAACACTATAGGCAAACATCATAATCTCACGGATACCCTCCGCATTTCAAAACCCTATAGGCGAACACTATAGGCAAACATCATTATCTCAAAGAATAGCATCCGTAAGGATACGGTATGCCCATCATTCGTAAGGATACGACATGCTCTACAAAATCAACATAGTCTACCGGCATAGCAAGTTTTAATTCCAAACATTTCAAATAGTCCACATAAAACAATTTGCACGTTTTCTCACCCCAAGATTAGAAAAACAATATTCAAGAGTAAAAGTGGGGCTATGACTCACCACAGTCCAGATAATAGTTCAGAAACGGTAGAAACAAGAAGTGACGCTACTCAAACGTCGGCAACTACGGACTTGGCACTTCCAAATAATACAAACTTATTTCGGAATTATATTCTCAAAATCAAATATTCCCAATCCCGAACGTATTCTATTTACTTTCCAAAAATTCGTTTCCTGTATTCGTTTTGGTGTTTGGTATCCGTGCTTGGGTGTGTGTCGACTCAACAAACATACCATCAACAGAAACAAATAACAACGATCTATGGGTCTAGCCGTAGCTTAATAAGTCCCTTAAATAGATTGTCGACGTTTATCGAGTTCGTCAACCCAATAATCCTCCACAACATATTTACTTAACTTATTATTCTAAAACCATACCACGTCCTAAATCACATAGCACGTATCGAACTACATGGTAAGCTTTAGAGCTTAATAAGCTTTATAAATAGATCATCAAGAGTTATCGAATTCGTCAATTCGATAAATTTCACAAAATATTTATTAACTTATCACCTCAAACTCCTACCACGACCTAAGGCTTCGTAGGATATATTATTCGAGAATAAACCCCTTCGGTACAACTAAATAGGTCTTATTTAATCCGTCGACTAAACAAGTTAAATAGTTATATAGATTGGGTGTATTGACGTTAAATATCCGTGACTAGCACCAATTGTCAACAAATAGTAAAATGGTCAAACTTGGATTTAAGTGCCCTAGAATATCTTATAACTCGCAAAGTCTCATTTTATTTCCAAAAAACTCGTTATAATTCGTAAAGCAATTCCCTTTCGACTTTGTCATTTCATTTATACGATAAAATTATAATAAGGTTTCCGACGATATTATACTAAGTTAATAGTCTAATATTGGTCGTTAACGTTATTATTTTTGTTCTCGTGATTTCTTATTTATTATATACACATCCATATATATATATATATATATATATATATATATATATATATATATATATATAAATGAATGTTTATATCGATATATAAGTTATTACGAGTTTTATAATTTGTTCGAGTTATAAAATATATGAGTCACAAGTCCGAGTCAACACTTCCCGGCTTATGGTCCAAATCCAAATGTTACGGCGTTTGTCGAAGTCAACCGTTGACTAGTGAGTCAAGATGACCTCGACCTCGCACACAACTCACAAGTCTATCAAGTATCAACATAGTCCCGTCAACAAGTCCAATTCAAACCACTTTAACAATCTACAACATCAGGGTCCGACTACGGTACCCAACTAATCTATCTCCGTCCAACTAAATGCTGTATCAACCTTTGCCGAGACCACGAGGGTCTCGGCCTCCTTATTACTCCTTTCAGCCACAAACGAAAACAACAACAACAACATTAGTAAACGGCAACAACAACAATGATGAATAACAACGACAATAGCAATTAAAAACAACAATAACAACTAGAAGAACATCAAGCTTACCAACCAACTGAACCCATAAGAGTCTCGGCTTGGGTATCATAGTCACAAAACAAACCCCCGAGACCACATTGACCTCGGCTCAGCTCCATCAAGCTACAAACAACCAAATGGACCCTCTTGGGTCGTCGGTCAATAACCCACCCCAAACACTCTCTTATTCACCACATCAACAATCAAAATAACAAGAAAAATTATATAAACCCGAACTAGCACAAGCCAAGGGCTTGTGCTCTCGGTTGAGTCTCGACCCCCACGAGGAAAACACATAAACCCGGATACCAACTAGTTTAAAATCTCATTTTATATATAAACCCACATGTATTTCACGTTTTTAATCAAAACCCAAACGGAAAATTTAATACCCGCGATTCTTGGTCACGTTTTCACCATTACCGAGTCACAAACACGGTGTGACTCGGTCTTACCTTCGGTTACACTAGAAAGAACACGAGAACTCGAACAACACACGAAAAAACGGCGCGTTTGGTGATTCACGAAGTCAAAAACACGAGTTTAGGGCGCGTATAGTAGTGGATCTATTAGATCTAGTGATGGGGAGTTGATTTATAGTGTGCGTGTGAGGTGGTGGCCGGCGGTGAGGCGGCTGTGGTGGCCGGAACTCACGGCGGCTAGGGTTTGGATAAATGAGGTGAGTGAGAGATGAGGGAGATGATATATTTGTGTTTGTGTGTTGTGTGTGCACTGGTCAAGCACAAGGACCATTTAGTAGTTTACTTTTTTTTTATAAATAATAATAATAGTAATAAGGGGGAAGGGGCGGCCAAATTTTAAAACACAAGGGACCATTCATGTAAACTTTTCAAAGTAACCCGACACCCTCATCCTGAGCTCAAACTCATTTTCAAAATTCCTCAACACGCATTTATTCACGCACCATCATTTTAAAAATCATTTTTCCACGAATAATTATCACAAACACGTCCATTAACTATAAAAACATAACCGTTAACAAAATTTCCAAATTCCGAGTGAAACCCGGGACGGGTTTCCTCTGAGGCGGGGAGGATGTGACAACTGGCAAATTAGGGAGCTATTTTCAAAATCCGCATTACTTTGAAATTAACGATACGAAAATGTTTGGAATTTACTTCAATTGAATTATGTCTATTTTGAAAATGTGACTTGAACATGTGAATTACATGTGGAGTTTTATTCGTATCGTAGATTTTATGTGAGATATATATTTAGTGAATGTTATTTATTTCGTTTATTAGGCAGTAAACGAAATAAATAACATTCACTAAATATATATCTCACATAAAATCTACGATACGAATAAAACTCCACATGTAATTCACATGTTCAAGTCACATTTTCAAAATAGATATAATTCAATTGAAGTAAATTCCAAACATTTTCGTATCGTTAATTTCAAAGTAATGCGGATTTTGAAAATAGCTCCCTAATTTGCCAGTTGTCACATCCTCCCCGCCTCAGAGGAAACCTGTCCCGGGTTTCACTCGGAACTTTCCAACGATGAAACAAAAAGCATAGGATATTTCTTCCGAAACTCATCTTCGCGCTCCCACGTGAAATCTGGTCCACGACGGGAACTCCAACGAACTTTGATGAGCGGAATGCGACTGCGCTTGAGTCGTTTAATCTCACGATCCACAATCTCAATAGGTTCCTCAATGAAATTCAAACTTTCATCGAATCGAATATCTTTCACCGGTATAATAGGCGTTTCATCAGAAAGACACTTCGTCAAATTACTCACATGAAAGACATCGTGCACATTACTCAATTCGTGTGGTAGTTCCAGACGATAAGCTACAGGCCCAATTCTATCCAGAATCTGGAATGGTCCAATAGCTTCCCACGTTTGCCAAAACATATTACTCCCTTCCAAGGCGAGACTGATGCGTGGTATTGCGACCTTACAAAATGTTTTACCTCTCAAGGGATCTTAAGAGGCTTGCAATCCCCACCAGGCAGTGTACCTGACCGATGTAGTATAGTGTAGTGGCAAGTTCCGGGGGATTGATCATTCTCTAGGGGAATAGTGTCGTTAGGATTGAAAAGCTACTCTAATAGGTCTAAGGGTGAGGGAAGATTCTTTTTGTATTTTATGTTTTTAGGAAAGCAAGTAAAATTATCTCGGGTTTGAAAGAGTGGGCGGAATTAGTTGCTAGTCAACTAACACAAATAACTATAAATGCAAATAAAATAAATAAACGAAAATAAAATGGTTGTAAAAACTAATATAGAGAGAAGTGTGTTTACTTAGACTTCATTACTTCCTAACTATCTTATACCGTTTGATTAGTGTGTTATAATTGCGTGGATGATGGGTTGCATTCCTTAATACCAGTCATGGGGGTGTGTACGAACTTCCCCAACTCTATAAGCTCCTACTTCACTCCTATGTCGAGCCGACTAAAAGCTCCTAACATGGGATCACTAGAATTCGCTCATGCATTAAATACAACCATACAATCGTAGTACACATCCGATCATGTTTCTTAAGACATTCAAGCAAGTTACCGTATAGGAGGTTAGCCAGTTTTCTTAAGCCTAACATCGATAAACATTCATCCAATACAATTAATAACACACCATTCAACCAATAATTAATAGTTAGGTTTCATTAGATCTAAGCAAACACAAAGAATACCTAGCCTAGCATGTTAAACAAAAGACAAGAACAAGATAGAATCAAACAACACATAGACATATTGAATGATTAATTGATAACTTATCTTCAATGTAACATGGAAGATCTCAAGGTGAAAAACCTTGAAAAAGCTACTAAAATTCGTATTAGGGTTTCTCCCTAAAAAGTTCCACACAATGAATGAAAATTGCGAAAATATATATAGATTTACAGATCTGGCGGCGTCACGTTATGGGGTGTGACGCCGTCACCTCGCCGCGGTTAGGGTTTCGTGATGGTCTCTTGACGTCGTCCCCCTTTAAATCCCAAAAATCCATTCTGGCTTATCAAGGACAATCTTCACATCCACCTCCGTTTGTCTAGCTTGACGCCGTCACCTCCTAAGCCGTGACGCCGTCAGGGTACTGTTCCAACATATTTTGAGACTTTGTTGTTTTCTTCACTTTTATGCTCCAAAAACGTCCAAAATGCTTCCTTTTCTATATTTCTTCTCCAAAGTACCTAAAATGACAAAAGGAACGATTTAGGGCAATATTTGATCAAATAATTACGATTTAGGGCTTAAATGACCCTCCAAAAGCGGTACACTTTTCGTCTCATCAAATACCCTTACACTTGAGATTTGCTTGTCCTCAAGCAAATGCACTTTTATTCTAATCAAAATACAAGTTATGGGTCATTTAACACTAATATAAAAGTAAATACAACAAATAGTTGTTCCCCTTCAATCATAATAAGCACGGAGATTACATACTAGCACCTCACAAGTAGTGTTTAGATACTCACATCTCTCAGATGTCATAAAAGTATATCTCACAAATGAAAATGAATAATATCTCTCACTACCTGTCATAGCAAATAGATTACCATAGGCTTGGGAAAGGATCAAAAACCTTCTCCACTAGGCGTAAGCACCTAAGATAAACTATCAAAGAGGGCTTTCCAAAGGGTTGTAACGTGAGGTGTAGGGATATGATAAACACGGGTTTGTTGGATAAGGGATATTTTACTGGTGGCGAGTTAAAGATCTTGATTAATTACATGTACAATATGGCGTTGCTAAGCCAAGACTAGACTCGACTTAAGCTAATCAAAAACTAATAAAGCATAAAATAAACATAAAAGGAAACGGGATGGTAGTCCGTATGTCTTTTCTACTTTTCTTTTTCTCTTTTTTTTCTTTTTCTTGATTTTTCGATTTTTTTTTTTTTGTGCATACACTCTTGCCCTACCATCCAAAATAATACATCATAGGGGCCTCGGTTCTCTCCTTACACTTGAACTTTTACATACTTTACAAATAACTATTCTGATGACTCGAATTAAGATAATCGAAACACTTGGAGTACTTTTAAAATATTTAGCACATATGGAGGTAATAATGTTGTTCTTTCCCATTACTCCTTTACACTAGTACTTTACCCATGAGTCCCAATCATCCCAAAACAATATGTACAAGATATGACTTGACTTAGCAACCATGTAATCAATTAGATAATTAACTAAGGGTTTAAACAAATGTTGTCACAATAATGCACTAAAGATGAGTGCATACAAGGTAGGCTAAGGCGATTTGGGTGTACATTTGGGGTGGATTGTAAACGAATTCTTCCTTTAAGTAAAATGCTTAAAGTTAGAAACGAAAAAGATAGGCTCTGGACGGTGTATCGTGTACCAAAAATGGGTAAAACACAAGGGTGTGGGAGAATTACTTGACCGATGTAGCCAAAGTAATTATAACAAAAACACAGGTGTAAAACAATGGTTTAATCCTAATGCCTCTTATCATGTAGTAAATCTAACTACACGAAGGTAGTCTCACTTGTGGATTTGGGATGGTCCTAACGCAAGTTTTAGAATCTAAGTGCTACCGGTACTCACATCATAGCATAAATGCTTTTCCTACCAATTCTAGAGGCGAACCTCACATATTTGGGGTGGAAAAATTTTAGTGGTACGGTTTTGTGCTAGTCATATAACTCCTATCCATGAGACGCTCATTAAGATCAAAGTTTCACTCCTAAATGTTGTAAAAAAATTTAAATTTTGCACTAATATTGCCCTAACAGGTATTTCTCTCAGTTTTATTACACACCTACCATTAAACAAACAAAAATCAAGCGTAATTGCATTCTCTAAGGAATCGTAACTTACCCTTCCCCCCCTACACTTAAGATGAACATTGTCCCCAATGTTCAAATAATAAGACGTAAAAGTAAATAAGGTAAAAGAATGAAATCAAATGCTCCCCTGATTCGCTCGGTGGATAAAGTGGTAACTGATGACGTGGGATTGCGACCACGCAACAGGTTTTACCTCTCAAGGGATCTTGAGAAGCTTGCAATCCCACCAGGCAGTGTACCTGGTCGGTGTAGTATAGTGTAGTGGTAAGTACGGGGGATTGATCGTTCTCTCACAGGGAATAGTGTTCGTTAGGATAGAAAGACTACTCTAAAAGGTCTAAAGGTGAAGGAAGATTATTTTTGTATTTTTATATTTTTATGAAAGCAAGTAAAATCTCGGGTATTGGAGGAGTGGGCGGAATTAGTTGCTAGTCAACTAACCCAAAAACTACAATTGCAAGAAAAATAAAATAACTAAACTATTGTGGTTGTGAAGACTTATATGGAGACAAATGTGTTTACTTAGACTTCCTTACTCCCTAACTATCTTTTACTGGTTAATTGGTGTATGTATTACTTGTGTGGATGACGGGTGTATTCCTTAACAATTCATGGGGTGGCATACATATCTCCCCAATTCTATGAGCTCTTATCTCCTCCTACAACTATGCGTACACATAATCATAGGGATTGTAAACAGTGGCTCATGCGTTAAATACTACCTTAATAACCTAGTATGCCTTAGTTACATGTTTCTTAAGACGTTCAAGCATGTTACCATATAGGAGTATTGCCAGTTTTCTTAAGCCTAACATTGATGAAACATTCATCCCAACAAAGTAATAACACACCAATCAACCAATAATTAATAGTTAGGTTTCATTAGATCTAAGCAAACACAAGAAAAATCTAGCCTAGCATGTTAATTGAAAGACAAGCATAAGATATAATTAACCAACACATAGACATATTGATTAATTTAAGTGAGGACTTATCTTTAATTGAACATGAAGGTTTCAAGGGTGAAAAACCCTTGAAATTACAGCTAAAATCGTCTTTAGGGTTTATCCCAAACTTGTACCAAAAGTTCCACACTAATGAATGAAAAATAGGAAAATAGAAATAGATTTTACATTCTGACGGCGTCAGGTTATAGGTTCTGATGCCGTCAGCTCGCCGTCATTAGGGTTCTCGGATTGCCTAGATTTACTTTTGACGACGTCACCCTTTAAATTGCTCTAGGCCGTCACTCTTTAAGTTAACACCTGACGGCCTACATTCTTTAACACCTGACGCCGTCAGGTGGAAACATCTTGTTTTCTTCATAGGACGTCTAGTGTAATCTGACTTCACTCCTTTGTCAACGTTGGCTGACGGCGTCACCTTGTGACTCTGACGCCGTCAGGTAGGAAATCTAGCTTCTTTTGAGACTTTGTCGTTTTTTTCACTTTTATGCTCCAAAAACGTCCAAATATGCATGTTTTCCAGAATTCTTCTCAAAAGTACCTAAAATGACAAAAGGAACGATTTAGGGCAATATTTGATCATATTTACTCGAATTAGGGCTTAAATGACCCCTTAAAACGGGTACACTTTTCGTCTCATCAGTAACATGGTTAGATCTTCTTCCAAGAGAATGTAGAAGCTCCAAGATTAAAGCATTGCCAAAAGCTTGATTCCATATACATCTCCTTGTCCAAAATAACCTGTTAAACCTGAGAAAACAAACACAAAAACCTGCATAACATCGGCGGGATAAATCTGTATAAGGATATAATGCTTGTGGAATGAATATTTTGCAGAATCCTGGAGTTTATAAGTTAGAGATTTAATAAAGCATTTTATGATTCCGGAAGAAAAACAAAACTTTCAAAAATTCCAGAAAACTAGTCCTGACGCCGTCAGGTTGGAGCCTGACGCCGTCAGAAGTGATCTGACAGATTTTTCATGTTAAGTTTCTGGAAAATTTCTGGAAAAACTCAATTCTTAATTCCTGTAAATCCTACAAAATATCATTATGACTTGATACAAGCATTTGACTCAAACAGTTACTAATATGTATGCTAATTTAATATTGTTAAGATTCATGTTCCATTCGTTCTAATAAACCGATTTAGATTTCCATTACACTTGCCTTTTGCAAAATACCTTTATATGTAGTTAAGACGAAGTTAAAAACAAAATAAAGCATTTTCACAATTCAGTTTGAAGCATGAATCAATAACAATAAAAATAAACATACATACGGAAGCAAATAAAATCAAACACACAAACAAACAAAACAAAGAAATAAAGCTTGGGTTGCCTCCCAAGAAGCGCTTTTCTTTATTAACGAGTCTTGTAGCTAGACTCAAAGTCACTCTCACCTATTGTCACTAATGCTCACGTATCCAAGTGTGAGCCACCTAATTGTTGCCTCATCTCTCTTATAGTCATCACTTAGCTCTAAACATCTGCGATAATACCTCTTATTCTTTCATGAGGATATTTGAGCCCTTTTCTTATGTCCTTCTCACTCAACATATCTAGAAGGGGAAGCCTATTACATCCCTCAATAGAAAATTTCTTATACCTAGGGTGTGCACGTGGCATTTGATACACAAAATCTTCATCCCCATCTGAGAATGTAATTAACCCTTCTATTAGTTTTTCATCTAAATTGGTTAGCCTTTTGAAGGGCTTTCCAAATACAACTTGGGTTAAGTTACTATCAACAAACTCGCCTAAATTCTCCATAACCATAAAGTCAACTAAATAAACAAAGCTCCCAACAAACACGTGCAATGTTTTAGTTCTAGCAATAATATTATCTCCTTGGTATTCTAACTCATTCACCATGATTCTATTATATT
>LBNU01008279.1:10702-25082 GCA_014162995.1 Artemisia annua
ATAGTTGTATGTAACACAAAGCTTCAATATTATTAATGATAATAATACGAGTGATCTTAGCTATCACTAGGGTTACACCTTGAAGCTCTCTAGGGTAATTCGTACCTTAGACAATGACCTAGAATCTCCTTTTATAGAACAAGGAGTCCTGTACAAGATAAGTATTAAGCTATCAAAATAGAATATACACAAGATCTATTCTATACTTATCTATACACGAATACATCAGTTATCTAACAAGCAGTGGTAACTATATTTACTAGCAGTGGTAATGAGTTTCCACTGCCAGTGCATTCTTCAGCAGTATCTTCCACAAGCTTATCAGTGGTAACTGTTAGCTTTATTCCCAACACCTCACATGAAGCTCCTTACTATTGAGTCATGTAGTTATTTAGAGTTTAGTTATAACATAACACCGTTCGGGTCATCACATGAAGCTCCTAGCAAACTCGTCAAAACGAAATATCTACATGCAATAATCATTTGAGGAGCCAGGGCACTTTAAATCGTAAACCCAGCAAACTCGTCAAAACGAAATATCCACATGATACGCCTCACATGAAGCTCCCTAATATTGTGCTATGCTTCTAACTTTAAAATATTTTCATTTTATACCCTTATAGTTTATATATTTACAAAATCTACCCTGAACTTATATTATTTATATTTATAACTATCTAAACTTGGCACAATTAGTCCCTATACTTCTATATTTTAGGAAAATGGCAGAAATGACCCTTGGACTTATAAGTTTTCAAAATTTACCATTTATACCCTTTACTTTATAACTTTTGCAAAACTAGTCCTTATAAGTTTATAACTATCTTACTTTCTATCCTAAAGTTATGTAACTTTGAAAAAAGGGTCCTTATACTTATAACTTCTTAGAAATGTCAAAAATAGTCCCTAGACTTAATATTTTCAGAAAGTTACCGTATATACCCCTATGCATGGAAAACTTTGCAAAACTAGTCCTAATTCCATGCAATTCATATTTTTATGAAAAAAAAAGGTTTCCTAGCTTATGGTTAACTAATATTAGCTTATCTAAGTTATCTAAACTAGCTTATAGCTTATGGAAAGGGCTTATGACACAAAAATGGCAATTTAACTCTATTTACGGTTTTAAAAAGAAAACTAACAAGTTTTAGTGATCAAGGATTATGTAAGGGTTCTAATATGTTATAAGGCATCCTAATACTAACCTAGTACTATAATAAAGCTAATAGAAGCAAGTATGAAAGCTTACGTGACTAGCTAGGGCTTAAAGAGGGTTTTAGGGTTTTCTAGGGCAAAAGTGTCTCGACAAGGCCTCAAGGCTTATACCACTCGACTTCTAGAGCTACAAGAGACTTGGTACTACCACTAGGACCAGAAAGTTTGAGGTAAAGAGAAGTGAAGGTGTGAGATTGAATGGAGGGGGTGTCGAGGGTATTTATAGCCTCGTTAGGCTTGGAGACCAAGGAAAGGGGTGGCTAGGTGTCACGAGGGGGAGGGAATGACTAACCACAGCTACATGGTGACTATTAGAAGCTATAGTGATGACTCATGGTGGCTATAAGGTGGTTTAGAGGTTGTGTGGCGGTGGTTTAGCCGCGACCTCAAGTAGGTGACAAGTAGGTGATGCACCTACTTGTAAGCTACTTGGGGAGGTGCTAGGGTGTGTGCTAAGCATGACTAAGGTGCTAGGCTAGGTGCTTGAGGTGCTTAGGGTACTTAGTTTTAGGATTAGGGTTAAGTTAGGTTTAGTTATAACCTAATTTTGCTTAGTGAGAGATTAGGGTCTAGCTTAGAGTGTAGTTCCTATATTAGGGTCCTATGGGTGTTTAGTGACTAATCCTAAGTCCTAAGAAGCTTATACTAAGTGGTGGTAGCTTATGGGAAAGATTTGGGAAAGTTTAACCTAGTTTCCGGGAAGTTATAACCTAGTTATGGTTTTGTGCTTAAGAGACTTGTACCTAAGCTCTGAGGGGTTGTACTAGTGTCTAAGGGTGCTAAGATATCCTATTGTACCTAAGGTAACTCATACATAAGCCTTGAACACTTTCAAACTAGTTTAGATAAGCATTTAGGGTTTAGTAAACACATAGACCTAATTAAGGCTTAATTAGGGTTCATTAGGGTTTTGTGATGAGTTTAGTGTGTTAGATTGATAGTTTACTTATTATGGTGTTGTTGTGATATTATGCTTGATGTACCAGAAGTTTATAGGATGTGTGGTAGAGATATTTGGCTTGTGTTGATACGTGAGCAGGTCTAGAGAGTCATGCAAGTAGTGAATGCACACAAAAAATAAAAATTTACCTGTGAAATACCTGATATAGGTATTTATAGTGATGAGATTTTGTGGGTTGTTGTATTTAGTCCCCAAGGTTTTGTTTGTCCAATTTTCCTAACGACGTTAGTGTCAGATCGTTATCTTAAGTCACATGCTTGGCGCAAGAAGGTAGGTTGGTCTTTTAACTATTTTTGTCCTTTCATACAATTGTTTAATGTTTATATTTCTTGTTCTTTAATGTATTTTTTTATTATTTATATTTTTGTCCTTTCATGTATTTTTTTAATTCTTTCTTTTTTGTTTATTTCTTAATTGGCTCATCATCTTCTCCGACGATATTCCGGTGGCCATCATCTTCTCCAAAGAATATTCCGTCAACCACTTCTCTGATGAATATTCCGGCAATCACTATCTTCTCTAACGAATATTCTATTTCATTAATTTCAAAAATAATAATTATATTGCTCATAAAATTAAGCCAATACTCACATCCCACCATCTATTTGATTCATCCTACTATCAAAGTGATAAAATCTGACATCAGAACAAAATTTTGTGAATATATAAATCATAGATAGAATCAATAAACACCTATGCATCCACCATATCATTGGACTCCATCAAAACAAGCATCTACAAACATAGCAATCCAGATTTATTTATTCTTTAAGTTCGTAAACAAAGACTCCAATCAAATTGAAAATAGATAGCATAGCTTGTGCCACCGTCTGTCCAGCACCCAACTATGAACCCGAAAATGCAACAGAATCACAATTCCTAAGAATGATGGTAAAAGATGCATGGCAGCAAGGATGACAAGATGATGTGTCGTGTATAGTATATATAATAACCAAGTAATTTCTCAACAAATAAGAAATCACTCGGGTCGTGTCTCAGTGAAGGTTAAATGGAAAATTGTTTATCGTGAATGATAAACCGTGTTTGTGAAAAGTGTAAAATGAAAATAGTGGAAAAGAAATTCAATTAGCACAAAGATATATCAAATAAAGCACATAGTACAAGCTATGAATGCACAAAGATCAAAAATCAGATAATGGAAATGCAAACGTGAAATATTAAAACGTAACGTACGAAATAAAACGCGACTTTTGTTTAAAAATGATCCTAAAAATGTGAAACAAATTTCTAAAAACTTTAAACAACTAAAAAGAATTTTTAGAAAAAGAAAAATATTTTTTTGACTTTTTATTTATTTTCTATGAATTAAAAACTATTTTTAACTATTAAAATATGATTAAAAATCTAATAAATGAAAAAAAATGGTCTAAAAAATACAAATCTACTTCTGAAAAATCTTATAAATCTAAAAACTATTTTTAAAAGAAAAATGAAAATTATTTTTGTATTTTTGGATTTATTATGAATTTAAAATGATTAAAATCTAAGAAAATATAAAAGAAATAGTAAAACAAATGAGAAAATTATGAAATTTTTACAGAAAATCTAAAATATTATTTGTAATCTGAGAAAAATAAGAAAAGTAAAAAATAAGTTGGAAAAGTGCTTTTTGGGCTTATTTCAGCTTATTGCAAGTGCTTATTAATAAGCACTTGCCAAAGCTTTGTCTAAAATTTGTTCAGAAGATGAAATACACTCAGAAAAGATCAAACATACTGAAATCAGATGAAAATCCACAACAGAATGCAATAATGAAACTACAAGCAAATTGCAATAAGCACTAACAAAAAGCAGTTGCAAGACAGAATAAGCTAGAAGGTTAAGGAACCATGCAAAACTCTTAATAAAACTCAATAATGCTCAGAAAACTCAGAAAAGATCAAGCAATCACCTTCAAAGTACAAAAACAGTTAACCACTTAAAACCAGAAACAGTTGCTATCAGCCCTACTTTAAGCACCAATTAAGTAGTTCCAATAAGCTCAAAACTAACATATTATGGGGGCAAAATGGAGTCTACCTAGCTGAGAACAAGAAAACATGAAAAGCCCTATCATCTTATTACCAATTGACCACTAATTTTACCATGATTCAGCAACAAAAATTCACATGTGACTGCATTTAACCAGCTTGTACTGAACTTTTTCATGAACTTCAAATCAGTTGACTATTCTGAATTTTAACACTCTAATTCTGTTACTGAGAGTAAATTGAACCTGTTTAAGCACTGAAATCTCATTCTCAAATATTGGAAGCATCAATTAAAGGAGCTCAGTTGGTACAGATTACAAATATGCAAACAACAGTGAGATCTATAAGCTATTTTTGACTTTTGCTATAAGAACCTACTATTTTTATGCTACTATCAACCTATTCTAACCTATAGCAGTCCAAGGAAGTCAAAAATGCAGTAGAACAACAACTAGTATCACTAATAGTACTCAGATCCAAACACTAGTTAAACAACAAGTTACACTAGTACTTGCAGATATAGAGCTCAAATCGTCAAACCAATTAACAAACTAATGAAAATATCACTGATAAAGATCAATGCAACAGTATAATGCAGTAAACATCTACACTAACTCAGATTAGCAGATCTACTTTATAAAAACAGCAAGCAATTCAAAGCTACACCAAAACTTACTAAATCACACCAATAGCACAAATCAAAACAGAACTAGATCAAGTTAAGCTGCACAAGCAGTAAGCAACTAATCTAAACAAATCTACACTAAACATCTCATAAGAATCAATTGAGAACTAGAAATTGAAATAGGATCTTACAAATTTACCACCCTAACTGAAATAGGGTTATACTCAAGACCAAAGCCTATCTTTGGATAGGCTACACATCACCTCAGTTCCACCATTAACCACCTTAAACTCCATCACCAACAGGGTTGACTTTCGATTGACCATTTCATCATTTACCATTATAAGCAGATGTAAACTGATAGAACTCAGTAAATTCTATAATAAACTTCAATGAGCTTATGAAACTGAACTAACAACAACTAGCTAAAAGTATTTGTGAGATTCTTAAGAAAACAGAATTAATGGAGAGAGGCTATTAACTGAATGCTTATTTCATTGATTTGAAAACAATTACAATTCGAAAATAAAATTGACAGAGTAACATTACAAAGTGAAAACTAACTCCTTAAACTAGCTACAATCTCCTCTATTTATAGCTGAATGAAGAAAGGTCTTGGCAGCCTTGGATTCTTCTTTGGAAGAGTCTAGAAATGGAATCCTCTCCCGAATATACTTCATAGATCCTACTTGTACTCCCTGGTGACACGCTTGGACCAATCAGAGCTCTGGAATCCCTCTAGTGACGCGTCTCGTCCAGTAATAATCTGCCACATGTCATTCCCTGTTGTCAGGCCTTGTCAGGGATGGGTTAATTGACCTGATTGCCCTTAATACGAGGTTGCTTTGAGGTTCAATCGAAGGGGTTGAGTATTAGGGTTCATAATACTGGAAAAGGGTGAAATTTGGGGAAAAGGATAGAGGCGCGTTTGGGTTTATTTTATATTTATTTGTTTTTATAAACTGAACCGGGTTAAGAGTTATGGGATAGGGCCGGGTTGTAGTAAGGTGGGTATTGGGCTCACTTTAGACATTAAAAGTGTTGGGCTTGTGTTAGATTTTGAGTTTAGGAAATAGGCAGCTTTGGTTATAGAAATGACAAGGACCAACTTTGTAAATTTTGAATAGTTTAAGGACCAAATATGTCAAATCTGAAAAATATATCCAAGGACTAAAGTTGACCAATCATGATTCTCCAAGGACTTGTTTTGCCATTCTGAGCTCAACTTTAATTTCTGAATCCCGGGCTTTGACTTTGTTGACTCTCTTCCGTCTCGTGCTCATTTTTGGTTGTTTTGTCTCGTTTTGAATCCGTTTTTGCATAATCCTTTCCTGCACAATCATTAAGACAAAAACACAAATATCTTTGGCTTTCGTTAGTATTTTTGGTCTTTTAAGTCTTAAAATGGTGAAAAACCGATATGTGATTTCACACATATCACAAGACATAAAATAATAAAACTCAAAAAGACATAATAGCACGATTACAATAAAGTTTAATCTGAATTTCATATTCAGATCAGTAGCGATTCATTTTTTCTTGGTTGCAGCTTTGGTGATCTTGGCACAAGAAGGGTCATTTTTGTCCACGCGCGCTTTTGATCATACCAACAGCAACTGTCTAGCGCATATCCCTTACAGCAAAATGTCCTAAAGGAGGATACTCAGAGAAAGTCTCGACCACCATGGGTTTGGTTGGAATCATTTTCACAATCCTAGCATCACCATTTTTGAGAAACTTAGGCTCCTTCTCAATTTCCTTACCAGACCTTCAGTCAATCTTGGTCATTACCTCAACAAACTTAACAACAATGGAAGAAGTGTAGGATACTAAATAAGCTCACAAACACATTCATACTTATGGTTATGGCTCGTTATACATAGAAAGGAAAGAAAGAAATGTAGAGAGAGAAAGTTAGAGAGAGAGAAAGAGATGAAGCCTTGAGAGAAAACCAAAAAAAAAAAGAAAATGGGATTCTGAGAGAAGGCTTACCCTCTCCAAGGATGGAGAGGGCTTATATGTACATGGGTTTTGCCACTAGGGCGTGCCACTTGGGCTGCGGATCAGGTATACAGTGGGTAAAGACCCGTCCTTCTTCCGCGAACTAATCTACTTCTAAACTACGTTTAACTAACTATTGTAACTACTACGAGCTAAACAATGCTTAATCATATCTGGGGTGACCGAATCTTTCTTATACAAAAAGCGTATTCCTAACAATCTCCCCCTAAGGGAGGTCACCCCTGGAAAAATTCTTGAATTCTTGCATTGAGATCTTTGTAGATTCTTTTGTAGCTCGTAGTTGTTGATTCTTCATTGATAAACGACTCAAGATGACTTCCTTGATGTATATGATGATCTTTTGACTTTGCTCTTCGCTCTTCATCCATATAATTAGCTTCAAGTCATCTTTGAGTGTATGTGTCTCTTTGTGATGTTGTGATTGTCTTTGTGATGTCATGCTTACACTTTTCTGGATCATGATCTTCTGCATCAGAGTTGTGGAAGCATAGTCGAAGCCCATTCCTTGATCATGATATCTTGAGTTATGATGTTGAAGTGTAAGCATGAGATGATGAATCTGCATCTTTTCAGCAATCGGCATCAATCGTCAACTTCTTTGTCTTTGGTGTGATTACGCCTTTCCAACATGCCCATACATCTTTGTTGAGTAGATCTTCCCGGTTGAACAGTTCTGACGTCTCCTTTTAGATGTTGGTATGAGCATGTGGAACTAGAGTGATGGTGGTGAACATGGTAAGTTTGGTATGTTGAGCTGCATAAAACTTGGTTAGTAATAAACATACCGGCACTTACAAGTTCGGACTTCGAGATCGTCAACAGCATAGTGTGAAGACTTTCTCTAATCCTTACCAAGGCCGTTCCTAATCGGATGCCCCCGAAAGGGCTTTCACTGACATACCGAAGTACACCAACGATTAGGTGAGTCGCTGGAGATCACCCCACGACTGTAGACCTTTTGGAACACCACCGAACACACTAAGCGTAACCCACAAGAGATTACCGAAGTGACCTGCTGTCAGGGCTGTTTGATGTTGACCCTGGCAGGAGTTTCCACTCAATCACTGGGAAATACTTATGTATATTCCCTCATAAGTGTTCTCGGCAGATTGCTAAGATCTGCGTAGGACTCAAAATATTACATCTGGTGTCCTTAATGTTGAACAACCAGTGTAGAAGTATCAAGTGTTCCTATGAGATCTTTTGATGCATCTCTTGGCTCTAGACTCGATAAGTGCACATTGGTTATCCTATTCGGAGACTAGGGAGGGGTCTCCTGTTTCAATATCAACTAGCTCTAAGAGACTAGTCGATAGTTTACACCGGTTCCCCGTGAGAATGAAACAAGCTCTTTTAAGAGAACTTGAGTGGCTGGGAGGTTTAGTGCAGTGCGTCACTGGGTCCATGACGTCTTTATCTTCAATACCGATGTTACCTTGGTAACAATCAGTAGCATATGAATTGAACCCGGTTTCTGCCCTAAGGTTGAATAATTGGAGGGCTATTTCTTTTCACCCTTTCTCAATTCATTTCTTTTTAATTCTTCAACCCCTTCAGTGCTTACCGAGACTTCATTTACTAGAACCTTGTTGGGTTTGTTCCAGTCCTAGCTCAGTCTCAGTCGGCACTCTTCCCTTTCTCACTTTTCTCCTTTTTTCAATCATTCCTAAGGACTTCTAATCTATCTATTGGATTGTCCCTGGGAAGATCCCTCCGGTTCTGGTGGATCATGGGAACATATACCTAACCTAACCATCCTTATAACTCCATGCATTAAATTAAAGTGGTCGGTCTTTTGGTATTTTTCCACATTCGCCATATAACCAAAATCATTGAAAATTCTCTCAAGGTGTTTATGATAAAGAAACACATTTTTGTTAACACCTTGAGAGTTTTATCATTTTTCAAATGCTCCCCCTTAACATGTGCTTATAGGAAGAAAGAAATTTGCACATGTCGGGGTGAGTTGCACTTATTTGAATTGATCGGCTCTTAATAGACATATACCCGAGGGACACGTTTACGTTGCTTAGTTAAAGGGATCCATTATCAGCTTTTAGGTGATAACTAGCCCTAATAACTAACTTGAAGTTGTTAACATTCCTTAAAAAGGAAGTTAGACCCGTCAAAGTATATATCTAAGAAGAGTTTCTCGAAACGGTACTATCTACTTTGACCAGTCCTCTTCGAGACACGTTTACATCACTGGTAAACCAGCTTGAAATTATTACCCGGCCAGGACTAGTCTTTTCGATTCACGACTTTTCATGTTTCGTCAATTCATGAGTCAAATTCTGAGTCATAATCAATTCACGGTTTCTACTTGATTTTGTAAAATCCCGCGAAAGACTCTTAGCCACTTGCTCCCCCTCAATATGTGCACATTGATTGAATCAATTTTGAAAGTTTTTAAAACTTTGGCACATACGGGTGAGCTTACATTCGAGATCATTTATTCATCATTTTTAAACACTTGCTCCCCCTCAATATGTGCTTTGTTCATAATCCAAAATCTTTAAAATTTTAGCACATATGGGAGCGATCTTTTGAGTCCAAAAACATCTTTATAAGTCCAAAAACATCACATTTAATCACTTGCTCCCCCTTAATATGTGCTTTGATCAAAATCCAAAATCTTTAACATTTTAGCACATAAGGGAGCGTTCTCGTAAGTCCAAAAACATTCTTTAAAGTTCCAAAAACATCACTTTTAAATCAGTTTTCATATTTAAATCACATTCTCTCCCCCGATCATAAAATTTCAAATCTTTTGAGATTTTGTGATCCCAATTGATTTAAATGATTTTCGAAAAAGCTTTGGAGAGAAGTGTGATACGTTTTAAACGTTTACTGATTATGAGACACCTTTTTGAATTTCACTGTGGCTGGTGCACAAAGCTTTTAAAGGTGCAGAAATTTTGAGCAAATGCGCTCCCCCTCAATTAATGGTCCGTTTTCAATTTTTAACGTTTAATAGCCATTAAAATGAGTGGTAACGTATTCGATAAAATTTAAGACCGATGGCCACCTTGTACACCACAAAATCTCTTTTGAAGAATTTTAGAAGAAAGAGATTTTGAGAAAAGAGGACTTCTCTTCTTTTACTAAAAAGGTTGCACTGAAGCGTACAACTTTTCGGATAATCCGCACACAGTGAAAACATGATAACGTGTTTTTCACGAATTTTGAAAACCGGGTTGCTATCTGAAGTAATAGCAAACCATAATTTTAAGAACGGGTTACAGTCTGAAGTAACTGCAAGCCATAATGTTGAAGCGCGGGTTACAGCCTGAAATGACTGTAAGCCATATAGGCATGTTTTGAAAACATTTTGAACTTCTGACGATGCCAGAAGACATGCCTAATAAACAAACTATTTTTGGTATTTTGAGTTTTTCTGATTTTTTTTTTTGGTTTTTTATAGGTTTTATATTTTTGTATTTTTCTTTTCTGGGTTTTATATTATATAACTATATATATATAAGGATATGTGAAGTGAATCAGTTACTCCTCATTATCTTCCTGAAGACTTTTGAGTGACTCAGGAGTGATGCTCTTCATTCCAAGACGTGGGAGAATGAATTGAAACCGTTCTCTAGGAAGTGCCTTTGTGAAGATATCAGCCAGCTGAAATTCCGTCCTCACAAAGTAGAGTTCCACAATTCCTTTTTCCACTTGTTCTCTGATGAAATGATGTCGAATATCAATGTGCTTTGATCTTGAATGCTGGACGTTGTTGCAGCAAAGAGCAATGGCACTCTTGTTATCACAGTACATCGGAACTTTGTTGTAGTTAAAGCCATAGTCGGATAATTGAGACCTCATCCAAAGAATTTGAGCACAGCATGATGACATGGCAATATATTCAGCTTCTGTAGAGGAGATTGATGTACTCATTTGCTTCTTTGATGACCAACTAACCAGCTTATCTCCTAGAAACTGAGCACCGCCAGAAGTACTTCGTCGAGTATCTTGACAACCCGCATGATCAGCATCAGAGTAGGCTGTGAGAGCCATTGCAGTGTCTTTAGGATACCAAAGGCCCATGTGAATTGTTCCTTGAAGGTACCTGAAGACTCTTTTGACTGCTTCTAAGTGCTTCTTAGTAGGTTTGGATTGATAACGAGCACACATGCAGACAGCAAATAAGAGATCAGGTCTGCTGGCTGTGAGATACATCAATGATCCGATCATGCTTCGGTATTTGGTTTGGTCGACAAGTGCTCCTTCAATATCCTCATCCAGCTTAGTTCTCTCAACCATTGGAGTATCAACAGATTCACATGATTCGAATCCAAATTTCTTTAGTATTTCAATGGCATACTTGGATTGATTGATGAAGATACCATGTGGGTTTTGAGAAATCTGAAGCCCCAAGAAGAACGACATTTGCCCCATCATGGACATTTGGAATTCTGTACTCATTTCTTGTGCAAACCTATCACATTCTAGTGGATCGGCTGATGCGAAGATAATGTCATCCACATAGATCTGAACGTGGAGACGATGCTCTCCCAACTTTCTTGTGAACAAGGTAGGATCGACAACACCTTTGGTGAATTGGTTGGCTAGAAGAAATTTGGACAGTGTATCATACCATGCTCTGGGTGCTTGTTTAAGACCATATAGTGCCTTCTTCAAGCGATAGACATGATTAGGGCGTTCAGGATCAACAAACCCCTCTGGTTGACTTACATATACTACTTCCTTTAAGTGTCCATTGAGAAAGGCAGTCTTCACATCCATTTGGTATACAACCATGTTCTGACTGGCTGCATTGGCAAGGAAGATTCTGATGGCTTCAATTCTGGCAACTGGTGCGAATGATTCCTCAAAGTCGATGCCTTCTTCTTGTCTGAACCCTTTGGCCACAAGTCGAGCTTTGTTCTTTAACACTTCACCATATTCATCAAGCTTCACTTTGAAGATCCATTTGAGGGCGATAATCATTGCACAGTCGGGAGGGGGCACTAATTCCCAAACATCTAGTCTGTCAAATTCATGGATTTCATCTTGCATTGCAGTGAACCAGGACGTTTTAGTCAATGCTTCTTTATAATTCTTTGGTTCGACTTTGGACAGCACGTTGCTAACAAAACACCATAAAGCATCTGTGGCAAGTTGTCGTCGTGTAGATACTGGCCTAGATGGGTTACCAATGATGTTGTCAATCGGGTGATCATTTGTCCATTTCCTGATATGCTCATGAAGTTGATGATTGGGAATTGAAGTAGCAGTGTTGGAATCTTCTGAGGAGGTTGCCAAAGTAGATGGTTCAGGAGCAAATATGTTGACAAAAGGTTCATCAGGTGGTTGAGTAAAAGGATTCACTTCAAAGGTGTTATCAGATGCTTCTTCTTGTGGAATTGAAGAGTGTTGATCTGTGTGATTGGTATGACTAGATGATGGAGCATTCTGACTAATAGAGATGGAGATGGAAGGCCCGTTTGTGGGTTGAGGTTCATCATTAGCAGCAGCATCAGGATCTATGACTTGTTGTTCAGGTTCGACTCTCTGTTGAGGCTCAAAATACTCATCATACATTGAATCAAACAATTTCTTCAAGTCCTCACAGGTAGGTGGCACAGAAGGAGCATCTGTGGTGGAAGAATTTACAAGTCCTGAACTAATGGGTCCAGGAGTCCAAAGATTAGATGCGGGTCCTGAACTGGAGTATTCAGGAACCGTTTGCTCGGTCAGCTCATCAAACGTGACATGGATGGTTTCCATGATTTGTCGGGACCTTTTGTTGTAGATTCGATAACCCTTCTTGTTTGGTGCATACCCAACAAAAATTCCAATATCAGCTTTTGCCTTTAGCTTTCCCAAATCTTCGCTATCATTGTTTGGGTAACATAATGCACCAAAAACACGAAGGAAAGAGAGGTCGGGTTTTCTTTCATGCACTAGCTCATAAGGAGTTTTGCAGTGAAGAGGATGTATTAGTGATCTGTTCTGAGTGTAACAAGCCGTTGCAATTGCCTCTCCCCAGAGAAACATAGGAGCTTTGGAGAAGATCAACATAGTTCGTGCTGCCTCTACAAGTGTACGGTTTCGTCTTTCAACGACTCCATTCTGCTGAGGGGTTCGAGGTATACTCCTTTGATGACTAATTCCCAGATCTTCATAAAACTGAGTAAGTTGTTGATTGACAAACTCCGTTCCATTATCTGTGCGGACGAATCTGACTGTTTTATTGAGTCCAACTTGCAGCTGCTTGATTAGTTTGATGATGATTTCAGGTGTTTCATCCTTGGATCTGAGGAATTTGACCCATGTGAAACGAGAGTAGTCATCAACAATCACTAACACATATCTCTTTCCAAATATGGTTTGCACTCTCATGGGACCACAAAGGTCCATGTGAAGGGTATGAACTTCCATGATGGTGTTAATGGTTTTGGGTTTGTGAGTATGCTTCTTGCTTTTACCAAGCTGACAAGCGGAACAAAGATGATCTTTTTCATACTTCAGCCTGGGCATGCCTCGAACAAGATCTTTACGAGTAAGTTCATTGATGGTACCGAAGTTCAAGTGGTTCAAACGACGATGCCACAACCAATACTTGGTCTTGGAAGCCTTAGATAGTAGACAGATTGGAGATGATTGCATCATGTCTTCAATGGATATAGTGTAGCGGTTTGTGCCACGTCTGCCTTTCAAGAGATCCATACCATCCAATCTTCTAACATGACAAGAGTGTTTTCTGAAGGCAACTTCTAGATCTGAGTCACAAAATTGACCTACGGAGAATAGATTGTGCCCAAGACCTTCTACATAATATACCCGAGAGATAACACTGTCACCAACCACATAATCCCCATAACCCATTATTGCACCAAAATGATCATTCCCGAATCTAACAGTCCCGATAAACTTTTTCACAAAATTTCTGAGCCGCGAGCGATCCCCCGTCATATGTTTTGAGTAGCCTGAGTCCAAATACCACAGGGCGATTTGTACGACCTGCATTTGAAATCAGACAGATATAGATAACGGACAAACTTGGATCCCCAACCAAAAGTGGGTTCCGATTGGTTAGCACATACAACAGAATAGGATGAATTAATAGTGTCCTTAGTCTTAACATGACATGCTGGAGAACTAGACTTATGGTTAGCACCTTGGGTTCCTATAGGAAAAGATCTACCAGAATTCTTCCAAATCCTATTGTTGGGAAACTTAGGATTAGACTGTTTGGCAAAGGGGGAATGACTTCCTATAGACACTATTCTTCCAGTGGGTCTCCAATGATAGCCAACATTAGTAAACTTCCTTCCTGTTGCTTTCCAAACATGTTTTACACAATTATAATAGACAGTATGACAACCTGGGGATACTTTAGAAGCATACAAACATGTCTTAACACACACATCATGATTACCAAAATTTAAATAGTTATTACAGATCTCACAACTGGTTTTAGAATTCGAATTAATTACAGTACGCCTAGAGCTAATACTAGAATCAACACGATTCTCAATGTTCAGATCAGTCTTATTGTTCCTAATGTGGTCTTCTACTTTCTTTCCTTGAGCACTTTTAGCTGGCGATGTCCTATCATTC
>LBNU01008279.1:25693-40114 GCA_014162995.1 Artemisia annua
AAGTTATCTTTTCATTGTTTTTATCACGCATGATCTTCATCGAATCATGTATATCTTTGTAATGTTGTTTGATTTTAGAGTTTTCAGCTTGAAAACAATCATTTTCGTATTTCAAATCATTAATGACATTTTGAAGTTGAAGATATTGAGAATCTAAACACGGAGGTTTCTGGGTATCAATCGCATCACATTTATTATCAATCACATCACATTTAAAGGTCTTAAATTGTGCAATTTGAAGCTTCAGTTTCCGAATCGTGTTAGTGTGAGCTTGAATTCTTTCATCCCTTTTGGCTAATTCAAAATATGCATCAAATTCAGGAGCATCCGAAGATGTCTTGGCATTTGAGTTTCTAATTCTTTCTTCTAGATGTTGGTATCTTAATTGCAAGTTAAGATTATCAACCTCTAGTTTTGAAAATTGCTTGACCATGTTATCATGATCATCTTTTTGAATTTTTTCGCGCAGTTTTAAATTGTCCCACTCAAGCTCAACAACACGATTTTGGAAAACCTTTAATGTAACAGACATATCATGAAATTGGGAAGCAGATAAAGAAGAATCAGTAGCAGTATAAAACACATCTTGAGCAATGCACATAGCAATCAAATTATCATTCATGATGAGAGCATTCTTCCTCGCAATTTCACTATGTTGAAGATCCATTACAGTTTGTTTTCCTTCACGTTCCTGGTTTTTAAACACCTCTTTCATTTCATTGATCTATTGTTTAAGGGACGTTTCCATGTATTCAAAATGGTTTCTGATTTGTTTAAAAAATGGAATGACTTCTGTGAGATAACATTCTTTTGTAACTTCAAAACCCCTTTCCCCCTCAGTAATTCCCGTTGGAGTAATCCTCTTTTTACACGTTTTGTCAAAATCCGCAAACATTTGATACAGTACATACATGCTAATAAGAGTTTTACATTTAGTGGGAAGTGCTATCTGAACTAGGTTCATGGGTGTATTGGGAGGATACACCGTGGGTTTAGCAAACTTAAGGGGAGTGGAACCCATAAGAAGTTCAGCTTTCATTTTTTCCACATCTAATGCCCAAAAAATCTGTTCAGGGGTTAACCTAGTTTGGGGCACAAAGACAGTTAATCGGTTCTGCTCATAGTAGTTATGGGGCTTGATATTAACACGATTTGCTATGCACATGGGATCCTTCATCTTATCCTCAAGTCTTTTCCTATTTTCTGTTTCAATTTCAACAATCTCTTTTGTATCACGCACATCAGGGGATTCATGATTGGGCTTAAGCATCACATTATAGTCATATAAGGCAGGTTGAGAGGCACTAACGCTCCTAAGATAATTAGTTCTAGGCACACCTGTATCCTTATCACTATGTTTATCACGAAGCTTAATGTGCTTTTGTATCATTTGAGCAGTTTGAATGGTTTGGCCTTGTGTGTACAATTTGTTTTCAAGCTTGTTCTTTAAGGCCTTTAGTTGGGAAAAATCGTTTAGAAGTTTGGCTTCCTTACTTTGAAAATCTAATTTTAGTGTGTTGACATTGTTTTGAATCTCCTGTTTTTGTTTAATAGTTTGATCGATTTGATTTTGCAAAGATTTTATTTCCCCTCTTAACTCTTCTTCCTTTAAATTCCTTTTGGTAATATATGTACACATTTGCCAATTCATTTTCTGTTCACGCTCGGTTAACTCAAATTTTGCACGCTGTTGATACATATTCACCTGATCTTTGAGAATATTAATCCTAGTGGTTAAGGTGTCATCAGGTATAACAGCAGTATATTCATCATATTCACAAGTATCATTATTAACGGAAGAGTCATTACTTGGTAAAGCAGTCTCGACACTTTGTTTCAAGTATTGCTCATATGGGACAACATTGCTATTACCCATATTAGCAGAATTTGAATCAATAGTGTCGGTATGTTTTACTTCGTTATGAGTCCTTTGATTGTGCATCACATCGTTAACATGTGTATCTTCAAATGCTCTACTAGATTCATCAGACTCTTTATTGTTATCCATATGTTGTTGTTTTGAGAAAACATTAGTGTTTTTCAAACCAACATCATCTGGCGTGACAATACTAGTTTAATGAACCTCATCGAGTATCGTTGGAATGACACTTGTTTCATATGTGTCATATAAGTTGAGTACCTCAGAAATGATGGATGATTTGGAAGATCCTGATTGATTTGCCGATGTGACTGCAGTTGTAAGCTTGGCCATAAAGATGGTTTGTGCAGTAGGTTCATCATCAACATCAGAATCAAAGGCATCACAGTCTTCAGCCTGGAAGATGTTTGGGTCATTAAGAGCAAGATCCTGAACTGGTTGATCATCCACATCAGCATCAAAGGAATTCCCTTCATCACCAGCAAGAAATAGCAGTTGTTCCTCATCCAATTGCACTCCATTTTCTTGGGCTTGCATCAGCAGCATTTTATCTTTGAAGTAGTCGGAATTCTGAGGACGTTTTGGTTCAGTGCAGTTTCTTGCAATATGACCTAGCCCACCACAGTTGTAGCACTTGATTCTTCCTTGTCCTTGATTGCCATTACCCATTCTGTTCTGAACATTTCCTCGGACATTTTGTCTTCCCTGAACCACAACACGCCCATCTTCCACAACAGCAAGATTACGTGGATTAGATGAGGTTCTGAGTTGATTGTTGGTTTGAGGAAGAGTGCTTCTGAAGTGTTGAACCAGCAGAGAGACTTGATTGGAGAGATTATCAATTCTCTTGTCCATGTAGGAATTTCCCGATTCTTGTGAATTTGTTTTGACACTTGCTGATTGCATTGAGGCTTGACCAAGAGAAGACTGATTCTGTGTTGCTTGAGCAGTGATTGGAGGGTTGATTAAGTCAGCTGAGAATTGGTTGAGTCCTTGAGCACTGGAGATTAGAGCAAGAGGATCATTTGAGGGATGAAACTTCTCTCTTAGCTGACGATCATACATGGCATGTTTCTCATGTTGTTGCAGATAAGCATAGAGTTGCTCATAGTTGGTGTTTCTGAGTCCTTTGTTTAGCTTCACAGCCGTGACAAATCGATCCCATTCTGGTGACATGTTATTGACGAACTTTGAGTTGAGTTGGATGTTGGGCATTGTCATTCTGATCATTCTCATGTCATTCACAAGCTTGTGGAATCTGACATAGTAATCATTGATGCTTTCACCAGGGTTCATCTTAAAGTGCTCGAATTCATCGTACAATTGAGACTCACGATCTTCCTTTGTTAATTCTGAACCAGCTAGCAACATTTTGACATTGTCCCAAACAGCTTTGGCCTCAGTGTTGAAGTTAATCAGTTTGTATATGTCCTTTGGTAGCCCTTGTACCACAATGTTTGAAGCACGAATGTCAGCATCATATCGTTTCTTTTCAGCTTCATTCAGATCATTGTACGTACGAGGTCTGTCAATTCCAAGGGTGACTGTCCCATCATCACCAGTGGAGATAACATCTCTGGTAGTGCCCATTTGGAACGGCCCTTCATCAATTGATCTCAGAATGTTCTCCCCATTTTCTTTGCCTTGACAATACAAGCGAATTCTTTGTGACCAAGACTCATAGTCCGTTCTTTCTAGCATTGGAGGTCGAGTGTCAGACCCAGCAGCTTGGATATCATCAATAGATGTTACAGTAGTCATGATGACAAGGTCTTAGACGGGATTTTACAACACACGTGACTTAAACCGAGAAATCGATTCTTTCCCGGGATTTTACTAAAGTCAACCAGGAAAACCGCTAAGATAAGTAAACCGCTGGTACAGTAACCGCTGACAATTAACCGCTGACAGAGTAACCGCTAGTAAAGTAACCACTGAAGAGTAAACCGCTGATGTAATAACTGCTGAAACTTAACCGCTGGAATAGTAACCGCTGATTATTAAACCGCTGACAATAGTAACCGCTGACAGAGTAACCGCTAGTAAAGTAACCACTGAAGAGTAAACCGCTGATGTAATAACTGCTGAAACTTAACCGCTGGAATAGTAACCGCTGATTATTAAACCGCTGACAATAGTAACCGCTGACAGAGTAACCGCTAGTAAAGTAACCACTGAAGAGTAAACCGCTGGTGACTTAACCGCTGAAGAGTAAACCGCTGGAAGTTAACCGCTGAAACAGTACAAAGTACAGCGTAATGTTCGCTCCACTACTTGTCCTAACCGCTAACACAAACCGCTAAAAACCCAAACTAACCGCTGACAAGAATAGTTTACCGAGGAGAAAACCGCTGACAAGAAACTTGTCCAAAACCATTCGTACACTTCACAAACGTGAGATCTAGCCAAACCAACTGATAACCTAGATAACTCTAACACCTCTAATCCAAGAAGTACAAGAAAGAACACAAGAATCACCACGAACAAGCTCAAGACAAAGTAAACCCACCCTATACTAATAGAAACCAAAACAAACCATACACCACAAGTCCTACAATCCCTAGGATGTAACCATGGCTCATGATACCAATTGTAGGATACTAAATAAGCTCACAAACACGTTCATACTTATGGTTATGGCTCGTTATACATAGAAAGGAAAGAAAGAAATGTAGAGAGAGAAAGTTAGAGAGAGAAAGAGATGAAGCCTTGAAAGCAAACCAAAAAAAAAAGAAAATGAGATTATGAGAGAAGGCTTACCCTCTCCAAGGATGGAGAGGGCTTATATGTACATGGGTTTTGCCACTAGGGCGTGCCACTTGGGCTGCGGATCAGGTATACAGTGGGTAAAGACCGGTCCTTCTTCCGCGAACTAATCTACTTCTAAACTACGTTTAACTAACTATTGTAACTACTACGAGCTAATCAATGCTTAATCATATCATGGGTGACCGAAGCTTTCTTATACAAAAAGCGTATTCCTAACAAGAAGTGTGGCTATTCGAGCACATGTGCATAACTGTTTCCAATTTGACCATGGTGGTTCATGATAATGTCCTGTGATGTGAAGCAACGTAACCACGTTTAAGATCTTTCACAACAACATTCTTGACATTGAACCCGACATTATCACCTGGTAGTGCCTCCTGAAGGGATTCATGATGCATCTCAACTAACTTCACTTGAGTGGTGAGACCAGTTGGGCCAAAAGTAACCACCATACTAGGTTTGATAACACCAATTTCAACACGACCAACTGGCACTGTTTCAATGCCACCAATCTTGTACACGTCCTGGAGTAGGAGACATAGAGGTTTGTTTGATGTTCTATTTGGTTCACTGCAAACACTTGTTGTGTTTTCGTAAGCTCACCACACTCAGCATGATGATGATGAATGTGACCATGGTGATGATGATCGTGATCATGATTGTGGTGATGATCGTGTGATTTGAGTGGCAGGTGATTGTGAAAATGCGAGTGGTAGGTAGGGGTTTTGAAAATTGGGGTTAAATAATTAGGGATTTGTAGTTGAGCGAGTTAACTTGGAATCTTTTTCTTTTTAGTGTTGCTGTGGATAGGGATAGAAGAGTGGAAGTATGGAGGCGAAGAATAAGCAGTGGCGGATCCAGGATTTTGGATCGTGTGTGGCACGATATTCGGCTCGCTTCGCTTCGTAAAATCGTTTTAAAATTTAGTTTTCATTTTTACAAGTAAAACTAGTTTTTTTTTTTTTTTTTTTTTTTTTTTTTTTTTTTTTTTTTTTTTTTTTTTTTTTTTTTTTTTTTTTTTTTTTTTTTTGACTCTTTCTATCCATGTAATTAAAACATGGTATAAAACAATATAAATCATTTTAATCGTAATACATTTTATGATATTTTTATAAATTTAAATAAAAGGCAAATAATTTTTGTGAGAAAGTTATGATAATTTACATTATCAACTTATATCTCATTCCTTAATACACAGTTTCTTTTCTTTTCTTTCATTAAACTTCAACAAAGTTGAAGCAAAACACTGGAATATAGATCCAATTTTCAATTACAAAAGATAAATTTGAAGGTAGATCTATTGCAAAGTGGCAAAACATAAAAGTATAAAACCATTAAGTATTGTAACTAAACAAAAGTGAGCTGTGACATCAATTTTGATCCACCAGCTAGACTTACCCACACCATAAATCACTACAAGCCTCATATATTAAATATTAAAATGAGCCAATTAGGTTCCCAAGTCCCAACATAGCCTCGTATATAAAATTAGAGGTATGATAGACCCACAAAGAAACTCTCACAAAAACATCCACAAGCTGACGTGTCAGCGTTTTGTTGGTGTACTGTGTAACAGTTTCTCTCTCCTCTCTCTTACTGAACCAATCAGTGTCTGCCACATCACTTTGTGGATTGTTTTTGTGGGACTTTCTTTGTGGCCCTAACATTTCTCATAAAATTAAAATGAGCCCATTGTTCCCAAGTCCCAACATATTTATAAAACACTGACAAAAATTATGTCCACTACTAGTACTTCACTTGCACTATTCATCATCTTCAAATTCTATCTTCTTTCTTTCTTTCTTTCAATTTTTCTAAAAACAAAACTCAAAACATAGTTCCCTGAAAAATGGGTGTAGCACTTCTGAAAAACCAAAAAAAATCACAAAAGATTACACTTCATTGGCCAAAACCGTATGTGGCACGTGCCACAGGTGGCTCGGGCATAGCTCCGCCCCTGAGAATAAGAAAGGGAGTAGTAGACATTTTGGGTTGTTGGTGTGAGTATTAAGAAGAAGACGAGATGATCGAAGCTTTAATTTGTTTGCGTTTGAGTTTGGTCTTTAATTTGAAGATGAAGTGTGAGTTAGAAATTCTCAAATCTGAGAAGATGAAGATGATGAGGATTTATGAGCTTGAAGATGAAGTGTGAGTTAGAAATAGTCAGATCTGAGAAGATGATGCACCAATTACAAAAAAGATTAATTTCATATATCACCCTACTTTCAAGATTAGTTTCATATATACCTAAAGTGCAACTATTGAATGCATAATGTACAATGTTTTTAATGCATGTTTGGGTATATATGAAATTTTTAAGTAAAAGGAGGGGAAATATAAAATTGCCCCTTACAAAAAAGATAAATACTAAACAAATGTATGAAAGGACAAAAACAGTGAAAAGACCAACCTATCCTCGTGTGCCAAGCATGTGACTGAAGATAAACGATCTAACACTAACATCGTTAGAAAAATTGAAAAAAAAAAAAAACAAAAACAAAAAAATAAAAAAAACCTTAGTGATTAAAAATGCAATAATTCGCGTTTTTGAATGTCGTATGAAATCGGACATAACTTTAGAGACCAACGGTGAAATTTACTCTAAAATTTATTAAGTCATAATTTTGCCCCAACTAGTCGGACCGACCGACCGAAAGAGTAACTTATAAATACTCCCTAATCGCCCACTTTCAAAGCATCCCAAAACTTTCTTTCTAGGGTTTACAAACAATGGCGAATCATCATCACACCTCAATTCAATCAATCGTCGAACAATACGTTCCAACCGAACCATCGTACCACACTCCATCGTCGTATCGACAACCTTCTGTCGGCACCGGTTACGCGGCACCTGCTAGGTATACGCTGGGCTCTGGACCGCCCCGTGTCGATGCTGATGATTCGCCGGTTTATTCTGGTTATAAGCGCCCCTCCTCTGAAGGTTTATTAATATTTATAATTTTGGATTTTTGTGCTTAGTTTTTTTGTAAGTTTATATATATAGATGATGCGACTTATTGGTTATATTAAGGTAAAAATTGTTGCGAATGGTGAATAATACTTCGATAATTGTGTTTGATAGCTATTTAAGTTTAGAGATGACAATGTACTTGTGTTAAGTACTTTACTTACAACGATAACAATACCCAATCCCGCACTTCCTGGAAAACCTCCGACAAGTGTATGTGTGAGGGTGAATGTGCGAATGTGTGAAATTACATGAATAGAGAATCTATGTAGGCAAACAATGCATTGCAGCATACGAGGCTAGAAATAGATACCAATATAAAAGATTAGAATAAAAACCAGGAGCTAGCTAGTAATGTAATCACTGCTTTTTCTTAAATGATTGTTTGTATACAGGTAGTAATAAGTTGGGCTGTGTGTGTCGATAATACATGTGTTACTGCGTTTGGTAGTTCTTTAAGTATATGGATGAGAATACATATGCAAACTATGAACTTTTGTGAAATAATGCATACGATTATGTTGCGGATAATAGGTGCCCTGAATTCGTACTGGTTTATCAATGTAAGGGGGAACTAGGTGTTGCCCTGCAAAATTGTGTCTTGAACCTATTCTGATTTCAGTTTATGTTGAATTTACGAAATAGAAGTGCTGGATTACTTAACCCCATCCCCAATTCATCTAAAAAAGACGATTTTTGTAATGGTGATTTAAATGGAGATATTTAGGTTTGGACGGAGGTAGTAAGAATAATCACCTGTTTCTTTTATCTGCATTATGATTTAAGACTTATTAATGGCGATTTAAGGTAGTAAATGTATTCTTTCTTTTAAGCTAATGAAAGAGGCCACTTTACCCCAAATGAAGTGGAGCAAATCATCAACTAGTCCAGTCTTTTTAAAAATTATTGTGCAACATATCTGAGGATTTAATTTATATGTTAATCTATAACATACATATGACATTTTTATATGTGTTGTATTATCTATTGCAGCACTGTACGATCCATCTCATGTTGGTACACGTAGTGTGATCGGGCAAAGTGACGGTTGGTATGCTGCAAACACTTCAATAAAGCACCCTAGATCCGAGAGTAGTTTGCCCGTTTACTCAAGTAGGCCTGGAGAACCTGATTTGAAAGAGGTGACTTTTATTGCTATTTCTGAGGGTTATTGTTAATTAAAATCACTGTTTTCAAGATATAAAATTATTTTATTTTCTGTAGATGTCTACAAATGTGTACTCCAACGTAACTGACACACCCACAATTTCCTTGCGATCAGTCCTTACGAAGGAAAAACTTACTGGACCCAATTTCCTTGATTGGGAACGTAACCTGAGAATTGTTCTCAAGCAAGAGAGGAAATTATACACCCTTGACTATCCTGTTCCTTATCACCCTCCTGTAAATGCACCTCAAGGCGCTATAGATGATTATAGGAAGCATTCTGATGATTCAGTTGATGTGACTTGTCTCATGCTTGCCGCTATGAGTCCAAATCTTCAGGAAAGATTTATGGATGTTGATGCATATCACATGATCCGCTTGTTGCAGAAAATGTTCCAGGAACATTCTCGCATAGAGAGGTATGAGACTAGCCAGGCTCTATATTCATGTAAGATGGTTGAGGGTGCATCTGTTAGTGCCCATGTCATGAAGATGAAAAGGTACATAGATCACCGTGAAAGACTTGGATATCCCGTTGCCAAAGAGTTGGCAACTGATATTATTCTCAATTCATTGAGTAAAGATTACAAAGAGTTTGTAATCAACTTTGATTTGAATAATATGGGGTTGCCTTTCTATGAGTTGCATGAGATGCTTAAAGATTTTGAACAGAGCTTGAGTTTAAATACCAAGCATAAGGAAGTCATGGTGATTAGGCAAGGGAGGGAGAACAAAAATTTGGTCAAGGGTAATAGCAAGATACCTGCTAAGAAGCCTAACACCAAGCCCAAACCGAACCCTATGACCAAGACTAAGCCTAAGATTAAGCCTGAACCTGAACCCGAACCCAAGTCCAAAGGCAAGGTAGCCAAGGATTGTGTATGCCATCATTGTAATGGGATTGGCCATTGGAAGCGC
The DNA here is from genome assembly GCA_014162995.1 of Artemisia annua. Classification (NCBI taxonomy): domain Eukaryota; kingdom Viridiplantae; phylum Streptophyta; class Magnoliopsida; order Asterales; family Asteraceae; genus Artemisia; species Artemisia annua. The sequence continues at coordinate 35,395 of LBNU01008279.1, forward strand.
AATTGCCCACTATATCTACAAGAGTTGAGGGAGAACAAGGCTAAGATGGAAAACGCTTCAGGTAACATGTTATACTTCTTGATTTTTATTTTATTTTATTTATTTATTTATTTATTTATTTATTTTATTTTGTACATAAAATATATCTATTGTAAATCGTGTATCTGTACAATGTGCAGGTGCTAAAGACGAGCTGACAGTTTAGGGAAGATGTTAAATGTGCAGGTGGTCGAGAGTAGACAACTAAGGGAAAACAGGATAGATATGAGAACAGGCGATGGATATAATGAGCTTATTTTGAACATATTGTCTTAATTTTACGGAGTAACTGATTTTGATATCAGATTGTTTTGATTTTAATATTTTTGATATGTCAAAGTTATAACCGCTCTTGTGATTATGTGGAAGTTCGTATTTCAAGTCTGATGGTACAAAATTGGTTTTTTGGTCAATGGTGTGTCTAACACTAATTTTCATGTAAAAATTGCAAAACTATGATACATCCATAGCATGTAAAGAGCTGTTTAAACATATGTTCAAGTCATGATAATAACACATATGTGCAGTAATTTGATTGAATTGTTGTTCTTGATAAAAGTCAAAGTTTGACTTGTACTGTTTTGGTAAAAATATTATATTGGTAACAAGGTTTATTGAACCGAGTTGATATAGTTTCGTGGATGTTGGAGTGTAGAAATCAAGTGTAATTGGTCTTGAATCGAGTATGTGTCAAACATGGATTTCGGATGGGGATAATTACCAAGACAAAACCATGTACTCTCCCTACTAACAAATTATAAAAGAGAGTAAAAGTTATGAAGTAACATTGTGCTTTTACATTTAATTCATCATGATAACATACAAAATACGATACGTCGATACTCATAATGACATAATGAAAGGAGAAAAAAAAGTATTTTGTTCATAATGAGTTAGTGAAAGTATGCAGCTTGTTTTACCATTTAAAAACACATGATACACATGATGTGTTCAAGAATTCTATCTTTGGAGCCTTCATATCTTTGATAGGTATATAAGTATTTAGTGCAAAACCCAGTCAATGTTAGTATGAAATCACATATTAGCTTATATTTTCGGCTTGATGACATCTTGACGATGAAATTTTGACGGTTCATCCTTACCTAAAAGGAAGGCGGGCATGACCACATGAACACGATTACACAAATTCAAAGTTATTTTTGTTATTTAATGGGTTAATGTTGCATTCAACCAAACATTTACTTGTTTCATCTGTTAAGTGTTGAGCTTTTTTTTTTTTTTTTTTTTTTTTTTTTTTTTTTTTTTTTTCTTTCTCTCTCTTAATAATAGAACTCATTATAAATAAATAATAAATAAATAATAATAAAACTAATACAAACCGAAAGACAATTCATATAAATATATTATTATTATTATTAATTATTTTATTATTATCACCACTACTATACACTACTACCTTACTACCAGTACTACTACTACTACACGACTATACTGTACGCCACTCACCACCACCACACCACCACTATTATTATTATTATTTTTTATTTTTTATTATTTTATTATTATTTTTTTTTTAGAGGTTTATCATTAAAGGACAAATTACAACAAAAATATATATAATTTCCTGTTACATTTTTTGTGATCGAATTTGTATACAACTGTATTCCTTCCAGCTTTTTTTTTTTTTTTTTTTTTTTTTTTTTTTTTTTTTTTTTTTTTTTTTTTTTTTGTACTAAAACTCTTTTCCTATCAAGTATAGAGAGCTTCCTAAATATGCTATCTGATGTACTACATGTAGCTACAAGTCCACACGTCTTCTGTACGCATGTGCGGATGGATTAGTTCAACATTGTTTAACTAGTTTGCATCCTTACTATATTTCTATTTCACCTTGATCCCGGTTAAGCCATTTCATAATATGTTCTTGCCTTAATTAACTTTAACGCAAATTCAAGCCTGTTCTATTCTTGCAAGCAAAACAGAACTAAATGTATATATTTTAGATGTGAAAAACTGCCAGAAAACCATATAGAAATCATCAAAATCATCAAAATAAAGCATATGAAGAAGAAAGTGGGTAATGGAGTTTATACACGTTTTTGGGAAGACCCTTGGCTTACTGATACGCCCCTTATGCACATTTATCCTCGGCTGTACTCGTGCTACTGTAGCTGCCAAATTTAGTGATAGCTCTTTAAGTGATTCTTTTAGAAGACCTCCACGTGGAGGTATTGAAGAAGAGCAGCTCCTCAGCCTTGTTGATAATGTTGCTCCCGTGATTCTTTCTAACTCCAACGCTAGATGGGTGTGGTCTCTTGATCCATCAGGTGAGTTCTTGGTTAAGACAGCTCGTTCTTACATTGATGAGTTCTTTTTGCCTACGATTGGTGCTCCCACTAGATGGGTGAAGGTTGTCCCGATAAAGATCAATATTTTTGCTTGGAAAGTGAGTTTGGATAAGCTTCCATCGAGGTTAAACTTGTCTCTTCGGGGGATAGATATTCCGTCTATTATTTGTCCCATTTGTAGTTCCGCTGGAGAGTCTTGTTCTCACCTTCTCTTTTCATGCAACTTGGCTCGTCTTATCTTGCATAACGTTGCTCGATGGTGGGAATTAGATATTCCTGATTTTCATTCTTATGAAGATTGGCTTGCTTGGCTTATTTCTCTTCGTCTTTCTAAAGGGCTTAAAGAGGTGTTGGAAGGTGTCTTTTATGTGATGTGGTGGGTGACATGGAAATTCCGTAATCAAGTCTTGTTTGGTGGTTCTCAACCGCGTTTGGAGCTTCTCTTTGATGAGATTGTTTTATTGTCTTTTACGTGGTGCTCTAGTAGATGTAAAAATAATTTTGATTGGATTTCTTGGTTGAAATGTCCTGGATCCTTATCTTTGTAATCTTCTCGCGTCTTGCTAGCCTTTAGTAAATTTGCCGTTCAAAAAAAAATAAAAAATTGTGCAATGATTTTACACTTTCTATTAGCTAAGTTTTGGCATGAAAGTCTAAATTGTTTTGTAACTTCATAACTAGTCATGAGCAACTGTGGCTTCTACATCTTTCACTATCATCATCATTTGACCTGTAGGCATAAAAAAATTAAGAGACACTCTATAGCGGAGTTCTCATAGTGCGTTCTCTCTATGCTTCTTTGTTGACTTCACATAAGCTATCGGACCTCCTTGGTGACACCCTCCAATACATCCAACTACTGGTCTTAGTCTCTTCTAGGAAACAAACAAAAAAATTGTATTACGGTCAGTACACATGAAATCTAGCTAGTTGATGTGCACAAAGTTACAAAAAAGGGTGTATTTACAGCAAATTTAATTTGTTTACAGTTGCTTTTACCGATTTAAGAGATTACCACCTTCATTTGTCACAATAAAAACCTGCCTACTATTCTTTCATTCACCAAAAACTATAAACATGTGAATAACCCTCTACATTGTCAGGACGAGCATGGTTGCATGGATCCTCAAGGATATACTCATCCTTGGTGTCACTGCATCTATCAGAACTGTCATCATATCTGTATAATAAATACTAACATATCCGAGTCGCTGTCTGAATAAAGTCCTTACAGTAAGAAATTAAAATGATTGAACACTAGAACCTTCTATTATTGAAAATATTCAAGTAACTGATACTTCTGTCCTTGTATGGCCTAAAAATAAGTATCGCATAACTCCTTTTGTTATCAAGTCAGACCCTTTTTGCTTGTTATAATTTCAAATTTAAGCTTCTAAATTGGCAATGAGGTATATGCAACTATGCAAGTGGAGTATATAACAAAAAGTCAACCAAGAGCAAGCAGAACAAAGATCCAGCAACTACATAGTTATTCACTCATAAAGTCATAATGTCATTCATCTAGCACTCTTTTGTGTGGGATATTGACTCCCTAATCTCGCATGAAAGCTAAAAAAATATGCAGCAGAACCAATCTCTCTTAAAAGAACTCTTCAATCATCATCACCCAGTATGGAGATTCCGGGACAATATAACAAAGGAAGTTATTTTTAGCTTATCATAACAGCCAATTATATGAAGATGGAAGGTGGAAATAGTATGCTGTTAGGATTAGCAAATTCCCTGTTTGTGCTGCTATCTCAGTTCCTACTTCTCTACTGAGAAAGTGTGGAATGATATAGTTCAGGGAAAATGACATGGTTTGCTCAGTGTATTCCGTGGCACGCTTTTGTCTTTTGGATGTAAGTTAACCAAAAATTACTAACTCGACACAAGCTGCATAAGTGGTACTCTAATACGCAGATGATATGTTCACTGTGTTTTTATTAAAAAAGATTCACATGATCAATTGTTCTTTAATTGTGAGTTTTCTAAACAAATTTGGGTTAAATGTCAGTACAACCTTGCAGAAAGAGATGCATTTTTAAAAGGTTAAATTTGGCTGCTGCTGTATACTAAATATGGCACTTAAGGAACCTGTGGTTTTTCCAAGATACTACGAGAACAGTTATGGTTCTCCTTTATTGAAAGTATTAAGAGTAAATTGTTGACTTTTAAAGTAAAAAATTCANCATGAGACTTCCAATTAAGCTTCTGTAGTAAGTTGCGTCAACTGAGTTACCATCTTCCGCCTTGACCAACTTAGTACCGGGATCCATTGGTATCTTCGTATCATTACTATCCATCATACTTGTTTCCTTCAAGATCTTATTAATATAACCTGTTTGCTTGATTGTAATCTCTCCTCCTGT
>LBNU01008279.1:40660-56492 GCA_014162995.1 Artemisia annua
GTAAGAAATTAAAATGATTGAACACTAGAACCTTCTATTATTGAAAATATTCAAGTAACTGATACTTCTGTCCTTGTATGGCCTAAAAATAAGTATCGCATAACTCCTTTTGTTATCAAGTCGGACCCTTTTTGCTTGTTATAATTTCCAATTTAAGTTTCTAAATTGGCAATGAGGTATATGCAACTATGCAAGTTATATGACAAAAAGTCAACCAAGAGCAAGCAGAACAAAGATCCAGCAACTACATAGTTATTCACTCATAAAGTCATAATGTCATTCATCTAGCACTCTTTTGTGTGGGATATTGACTCCCTAATCTCGCATGAAAGCTAAAAAAATATGCTGCAGAACCAATCTCTCTTAAAAGAACTCTTCAATCATCATCACCCAGTATGGAGATTCCGGGACAATATAACAAAGGAAGTTATTTTTAGCTTATCATAACAGCCAATTATATGAAGATGGAAGGTGGAAATAGTATGCTGTTAGGATTAGCAAATTCCATGTTTGTGCTGCTATCTCAGTTCCTACTTCTCTACTGAGAAAGTGTGGAATGATATAGTTCAGGGAAAATGACATGGTTTGCTCAGTGTATTCCGTGGCAGGCTTTTGTCTTTTGGATGTAAGTTAACCAAAAATTACTAACTCGACACAAGCTGCATAAGTGGTACTCTAATACGCAGATGATATGTTCACTGTGTTTTTATTAAAAAAGATTCACATGATCAATTGTTCTTTAATTGTGAGTTTTCTAAACAAATTTGGGTTAAATGTCAGTACAACCTTGCAGAAAGAGATGCATTTTTAAAAGGTTAAATTTGGCTGCTGCTGTATACTAAATATGGCACTTAAGGAACCTGTGGTTTTTCCAAGATACTACGAGAACAGTTATGGTTCTCCTTTATTGAAAGTATTAAGAGTAAATTGTTGACTTTTAAAGTAAAAAATTCAGTTGCTACCAAGTTGGTGTCTCATTTACGGGAAATTCAGTTGGTACTGGCTGATGACATGAGTAAAGATGGATGTCTACAAGGAAGAATTTTCCTTGTGAGTGCCTTCTTCTGTTGTCAAAGTATAGTTGTAGGAAAAAAATTCAAAGGCGTAATAATAGATAGAATGATAAGTGTTGTTACTTTGGATAGTATTGATAGAAGAATTCTAGCTTTATAAAGCTTACCAAAAAAACAACCAATTATATAAAATCTCAACGGAACAAAAGACTAGATACTGATCTATTGATTCTATATAACCAAATATTTTATGGTAAGAAAAGATACCTACTCAATAATTGTGTAGGGAGTCGCCCTTTCAAGTGCTGTCGGTGTCCAAATCTTTATATCCCTATCAATACCACTGCTGGCAAGGATAGGTATACGCGGATGAGCTTCAAAACATTTAACCACAAGATTATCTGCCTCTATAACACGCAGAAGCTTTGCATCTTTGTTCCTCCAAATAAACATCCGTCCACAGTCTGACCCACTCACAACATATTCGCACTTAGGTCCAAAAAAGCCAACCCCCTTCTCTGTCGCATTGTTCTTATGGCCCTTAAAGATTAGAGGGGCCTGTTTGGATTCAGTTACCATCTCTACTTCAGAATCAAGGGCAAGACGAAAATTGTCTCGAATTTGACGTATATTGCTGCCCCATCCCATTTCCTTAGAGAAACGATACATGGATTCTGTAGAGTATGAAACAAGAAGTTCACTTTGATCTGAGTATGCTAATCCTGTAATTCTCACGGACCCGCTAAATAATAAATGCTTGGGGCAAAAATGGTCAGCTGGTTCACCAGAATGATCTGAAGCAATATACGTATATTTTCGGATATCATATAATCTAGTTAACATATCTGACCCACCGACCACAAATAAATTCGGGTTACATGGATCGATAGCTATAGCATTCAGATTGACGACTTGCGGGAAACTGAAATACGCGAATTGACCAGTAGAAAGTTTTGTAAGACATTGCTGGCAACAACTGCAAGCATACGAGGATCGACAAGTAAAAAGTTTTGTAGTCTTTCTTGTCCTGAGATCAAACTGAAAAAAATAACTGAACAAATTTAGATTAAAAAAAAAAAAAAAAAAAAAAAAAAAAAAAAAAAAAAAAAAAAAAAAAAAAAAAAAAAAAAAAAAAAAAAAAAAAAAATCAGAAAATATATAAATATATAAGCAAGGACTCTGAGATCATTACTAACATGTAGAACTAATCCATCATCACCACATGAATAGAAGATGTGTGGACTCTCAGGTACATTGGCTATTTTATGAGCTCTTCCCTTATGTATTGCAAGCGGTTTCGTCTCCACCTTTCCACATTCTAAGATAGTGGCATGCCTCACCTACAATCAAATACATTTCCCCATTGTACATTTTTTCTTCCGTATGATAATAAAGTACAGGCTAGGATATGAATCCGAAATATAGCATCTTCATATGAATAGAAATAATACAAAAGGATAATACACTAGTAGTTTCTTATTCGTCATGTTAACGCATATCAGTCATAACATTTCCATTAATTTCCACTATATACCTCCATAAGGAGGATTTTCATGTAACTTCAATCAAACAAATACTAAGCACATAGTAGCGAATTAAAAAACGCTGAAGTTTTCACTCCAAAAATACCTGTCCGTCAGCACCACAAGTAACAATGCTTCGGTCGTCAGTTTCTGGCATGATCTTTGCCTGCAAGACATTGTTGCGGTGGCCCGAGTTGAAGGAAAGTTTAACAGAGCCAGTCTCCCAATCCCAGAATATAATTTCCCTATCATCTGATCCAGAGACGAGAATATCTCCATCTGCATTAAAGCTCACTGTATTCACACTTCCACTGTGTTTTTCCAGCGTCCTCGCACGCTCAAGTCTCATGACCAGATCCTATAAAATGAAAACAATCTTATAAACTTAGTCAAAGAAAAAACTTAAAATTCAGGGAGATCTTCTTCACTGTCAATCCAATACGTACGCATCACCATCTGAAGCACAACGTTGCTTTAAAACTGCGTAATAGTTATCCGAGCTATAATTATGAGCATAAATGTAAACTTTAAAACTGCGTAATATCAATCATCCCTAAGTGACTATGGATATGGTGTATGTATATAATAAGCACACTAATTAATTAGATTACCCTTGCAAACAAAATCGCAAATATTACCAACATTAAACGTTTTAACCAAGAAAAACTACATAGAATTATAGATCACTCAGTTTAACGGCCACTTTTTAAAAAAAAAAAATAAAAGTGATCTAAATAGTAACCTAAGTAAACAAAATCGCAAAATTTATGCATCAACGCAACAAAAAAGGACAGAAATAAATGAACCTCAGAAGCAGAAAAATTGTAGGCAAATTTTCGGGTTGAAAGATTGCCGAGTTGACGACCAAAGATATCAACCACCGCATGTTTCTTCATCATCCTGACGTGCAATTATTTGATATGCAACAAGAACTTGATCTATATGTATATATAAGAAGATGAAACCTAGCTACTGATTGAAAAATGACGATGGATTATGAGTCGATGGTATATAGCTGATGGAAACAACAACTTAACACCTCTATTTATACGACTGCTACTTCATTCTATGACACACGTCAATTTATACCCATGTCACCTTCATGCTGAAAGTCAATCACCTTTCTTTTTATAAAAGGGTTATGCTAAACAATGCCCACTGGGCAATGTTTAGTATAAATATAAAAGGAAACTTGGACTTTGTTAAATAAAAATGAGATATATTTAAGTTAATTTTTATGTTTATTTATTGTGCATTAAATGCATAATTACTTTAAATATGGAAAAAACAGATTGATTAATGCACCTTAAGCATTGCCTAGTGGGCAGTGTTTAGCAAAACCCTTTATAAAAATGCATTTTATGTCCAAATTGACCTAGAGTAAATTACGTATCTCGTCCTTGTGGTTTTGGAAAAGTTACAGATGCAGTTTTTACGCTACGAAATATCACATGTGATATTAGTGTAATATCACATGTGATATTAGTGTAATATCACATCTGATATGTAATATCACATCTGATATGTAATATCACATGTGATATGTAATATCACATGTGATTTTTAGGTAACGTAAAAAAACGAAAAAAAAAAATTGTCGAAAGTATATCAAAGTGCCTATTTATAGAAAGATAATTAAATGCTCGTCGTAACTGTATATTTTTTTCGCTTAACGATTAACGGTTTGAAAGATATTAATATTTGAAAAAAATGATAAAAGTGGGTTTTTTAAATTGTTGTTATTAATCTCATCTATTAAATCAAATAAAGATGGAGGGTGAAGATTAGTCCCTTAGTATGTAAAAAATGTTTTGTCCTCAAATGATCTTAAATCTTTCTTTTTATAAAAATGCATTTTATGTCCAAATTGACCTAGAATAAATTACATATCTCGTCCTTGTGGTTTTGGTACTCACAGACGCAGTTTTTACGTTACGAAAATCTAGTTAGTGTTTATGTGGGGAGTTTTGACTTAGTTTTCGTTTTTTGCTTGAACAAACTTGTATTGCTCCGGCATTGGGGTGGGAATACATCGATCTTTCTTCTTTCCGCCTTTCTTTCCCATGACGACTAGGAACTGGCAAATCAAAAATTTCACTTCGAATTTCGGATATTATAAAGTAATTTGCATTCTTTTAATTGAAAATAACAAAGTATAAGTTGATCAAAATCATAAAAGGTAAAAGTTGAAATATGAAATTGAGTGTCATTCTTTATAACAAAGTGCAAAGAACAATGATATTTTTGTAATTAAAGTTTGGGAGTTTCATAAACTGCAAAAAATAAAAATCGCATGGACATTTTTTGTAATTTACCCAAAAAGACATTTGCTAATGGGTGCCCACCGGACACTTTATAGAATGTAAAAAATGCATTTAATGTGTAATTAAAACACTCAATTTTTTGTTTTTCTTTTTAAATCAAAAATGCATTTAATAAGCATTAATTAAACTTTTAAATTACTATAATTAAATATGATTTTTCATTTAATGTGCTCAAACTTTCGATTCATTTACATCTTAAAAAATGACCAATAGGCACCCGTTAATAAATCCCTTTTATAAAAAGGGATTTGCTAATGAGTACCCACTGGGCATCTTTTAAACTATAAATACATGCACTTGACGTGTAATTAATACACTCAAACTTTTCTTTTCATTCAAAAATACATTTAACGAGGCATTCAGAACCCGTGCTACGCACAAAGTTTGTATCTAACTATTCATCACATAATGTTTGTGTAAATTGCCGAATATACAACAATCTATAACTACGGTTGCCGCGGGAGATCTTTGTTGATTTGTTGAATATACAACAATCTATAGCTAAGGAGTATTCATATCCGAACCATTATTAATACTCTTGTCTCGTTTTGATCTTTATCTTATTTACTATTCTGTTTGTGTTATTACTTGGATTGGGACTTAGGTAACTTTTAATTATGTTTGGTTTCTTATTTCCANAAAGTGCAAAGAACAATGATATTTTTGTAATTAAAGTTTGGGAGTTTCATAAACTGCAAAAAATAAAAATCGCATGGACATTTTTTGTAATTTACCCAAAAAGACATTTGCTAATGGGTGCCCACCGGACACTTTATAGAATGTAAAAAATGCATTTAATGTGTAATTAAAACACTCAATTTTTTGTTTTTCTTTTTAAATCAAAAATGCATTTAATAAGCATTAATTAAACTTTTAAATTACTATAATTAAATATGATTTTTCATTTAATGTGCTCAAACTTTCGATTCATTTACATCTTAAAAAATGACCAATAGGCACCCGTTAATAAATCCCTTTTATAAAAAGGGATTTGCTAATGAGTACCCACTGGGCATCTTTTAAACTATAAATACATGCACTTGACGTGTAATTAATACACTCAAACTTTTCTTTTCATTCAAAAATACATTTAACGAGGCATTCAGAACCCGTGCTACGCACAAAGTTTGTATCTAACTATTCATCACATAATGTTTGTGTAAATTGCCGAATATACAACAATCTATAACTACGGTTGCCGCGGGAGATCTTTGTTGATTTGTTGAATATACAACAATCTATAGCTAAGGAGTATTCATATCCGAACCATTATTAATACTCTTGTCTCGTTTTGATCTTTATCTTATTTACTATTCTGTTTGTGTTATTACTTGGATTGGGACTTAGGTAACTTTTAATTATGTTTGGTTTCTTATTTCCAATAGGCCTCTAGAGTATGTTTTATTTGTGTGTAGCCCTGTAGCAACAGTTTAATTTTTTTTATCTGCTTTGATATAACGTTTTTGCATGAGCGCAGTGATAATAATGAGTTCCTGTTCATGGCCCGTGCGATGCACCGGTTTTGTTTTTGAATAAACTATTGAAATGTTGCTTATGTCTAAAACTCAAATTTTTTATTTGTTATTATAATTTACAAATGGCTTCAAGCCAAAATTATATACTTTTTTCTTGCTATTCGTTATTCAAGTTTATATTTTTAATATGCCGTATTTTGTTATTTACTGTTTTAATTTTACTGGTCAAATTGGATGTGCTAAAACTCACCGCTACAAAAGAGCGTTATTTTACCTATATCGGTGACATTGTTCCTACATTACATGGGGCGTACCAATGTTGTTATTCATGCAAGTGATGCAAGCATATTCTTACATAGTTCACTACTAATCTTTGTCCGGTTGCTCATCATAGTTACGCATTACCAAATGTAATCTTTTATTAGCTTAACGGTGACGCAACACTTTATATTATTCTTTGGTGTCAAAAGTTATAGCATTTCCTTGTCAATACCGCGTATATGTAAAAGTTAGTGTAATCATGTATATATAATAATGTCGCATAAGCTGTATAAAAATCGTTACAAACCTTTTTGGCTTCATCTCATTTTACTGTACAACTAATTGCATTGAAGATTATCTTGATTATTTGAGGTAAGGTGCCATGTTTATTGTCTCTTTTTCTCCCTTTGGGGATCTCGTAATAATATTTTGCCTTTCAAAAAAAAATGCATTGAAAATTAACATTGAAGTCTAACTAATATCAATAAATTTTATTAATAAACTCAATTCTAAATAGTTAACCATATGAATTTTAATTAACACGCTATTAATAATTCCTAAAATCTTTGGACTCCACAAATAATGGCCTTAATTTGTATTTACTGTTGGAGGTTATGAGCCCTGAACAGGGTAAGATAATCAATAGCCTAACTACGTACCAATTAAGGTTACCGGAATTAGGCCTCTAGAGTATGTTTTATTTGTGTGTAGTCCTGTAGGAACAGTTTAATTTTTTTATCTGCTTTGATATAACGTTTTTGCATGAGCGCAGTGATAATAATGAGTTCCTGTTCATGGCCCGTGCGATGCACCGGTTTTGTTTTTGAATAAACTATTGAAATGTTGCTTATGTCTAAAACTCAAATTTTTTATTTGTTATTATAATTTACAAATGGCTTCAAGCCAAAATTATATACTTTTTTCTTGCTATTCATTATTCAAGTTTATATTTTTAATATGCCGTATTTTGTTATTTACTGTTTTAATTTTACTGGTCAAATTGGATGTGCTAAAACTCACCGCTACAAAAGAGCGTTATTTTACCTATATCGGTGACATTGTTCCTACATTACATGGGGCGTACCAATGTTGTTATTCATACAAGTGATGCAAGCATATTCTTACATAGTTCACTACTAATCTTTTTCCGGTTGCTCATCATAGTTACGCATTACCAAATGTAATCTTTTATTAGCTTATCGGTGACGCAACACTTTATATTATTCTTTGGTGTCAAAAGTTATAGCATTTCCTTGTCAATACCGCGTATATGTAAAAGTTAGTGTAATCATGTATATATAATAATGTCGCATAAGCTGTATAAAAATCGTTACAAACCTTTTTGGCTTCATCTCATTTTACTGTACAACTAATTGCATTGAAGATTATCTTGATTATTTGAGGTGAGGTGCCATGTTTATTGTCTCTTTTTCTCCCTTTGGGGATCTCGTAATAATATATTGCCTTTCAAAAAAAAATGCATTGAAAATTAACATTGAAGTCTAACTAATATCAATAAATTTTATTAATAAACTCAATTCTAAACAGTTAACCATATGAATTTTAATTAACACACTATTAATAATTCCTAAAACCTTTGGACTCCACAAATAATGGCCTTAATTTGTATTTACTGTATACATATTCCAATGAATAAACATGTTTATGTGTATGGACAATCTATGTACATTTATACGTAATTAGTAGTATAAAAGATCAGTTTTTAAGATAAAATTAACTTAATTAAATGAAACTTATGATTTAATGAACTGAAAGAGTTATTGATTATAACATAATTTCATAGGCTCGTATTAGCAAAACATTATAATATGTCAATTTCATATATTTTAAATCTTATAATAGCTTTTGTCAGTTTAATAAGTTTTTTTGGACCAAATAAAATCTTCAAAATGAATGATACATTTACATTTCATGTTAAACAATTTGTTTTTCCTAAATCCCAAAGGAAGCTGCAATAGTTTACAGGCCGGAGATAAGAACGGATGGACTATGGAGTATGAAATCATGCATAAAGAAATTAAAGAAGGTTGGATCAAGGTAATCTCCGACGTATTGCGTAGCCTCACGACACAAATGAAACACGCCTATGAAGATGGTTGGCAACGTAGTCGAGATCTATTCTTGTGACCAATAGCTGGTGTCTAAGCATAATTGTTGCTCGAAGAAGCAGCAAAGTGATGGTTACCTATGAAGATCTCATCCGTATCCTCATGTTAAATGTAATTCTTACAATTAATAAAAAGCATGTATTACACTTTTACATAAACTTTCATATCCTTTCTAAGATAATTCCTCTGGTAGTATTGTATATATAAAGATTTTTGTATGAAAACAACGTTACATAAATTGAATCCATGCTTATATGTTGGTTAAATTAAGGAGACTGATTAATTCGATTCAAGGTAGTCTTCAGCTTCTTGCATTGAGTTCTCCGCTTGTGCTAGTTCTTGGTCATGTTGTATTACCTACACATGAAAAAAAAATCAAGAAACAATTTTAACAACAAATTACAAAATAAAGTAGGAGGAATGAAGATTCAAACTTTTGTGTTTGTGCATGTGGTTTTGGCCGGTCTATATAGGCATGGATTAGGTTAAATTATCAATTATTCTTGCAACCTTTTCAACTTCGTCTCAATCCATAACCGACTTTTAATTCTATACTAAATATCATGTGATCAATTCCGGCAACCCTTGCACTTCCATCTCTTTTCATGATTGTATACTTTACATTAAATCAAGGGACTCCATCTTGAATATCTTGAATACTCCACATTAAATTAAGGGACTCAATCTTATAGTATTATAGATGAACATTAAATAAGTGTAAAATTTACTATAACTAAATGTAATTTTCAATTTAATACACTCAAACATTCCATATGTTTACATTCTAAAAAATGCCCAGTGAGCACCCATTAGCAAATCCCTTATAAAAATGCATTTTATGTCTAAATTGACCAAGAGTAAATTTCATATTTCGTCCTTGTGATTTTGGTAAAGTTACAGACGTAGTTTTTACCCTGCGAAAATCTAGTTAGTGTTTATGTGGGGAGTTTCAACTTAGTTTTTGTTTTTGCTTGATCAAACTTGTATTGTTCTGGCATCGCGGTGGGAATACATCGATCTTATAAAGTAATTTGCATTCTTTTAATTGAAACGACAAAGTATAAGTTGATCCAAATTAAAACATGAAACTGATTAATGTTGCATAAAGTTTAGCGCCTAAAAGAAACCCATACATAAGTTTAAAAGAGTACAAATGAATAGTAAATTTTTTGTAAATTAAGAATCAGAGAGATTAACCTTATCTTCTTCCATTAAAAGTACATTTTGGCTCTTGAAAGCATTTCGATCTTTTCGTACCTGACTGAACCCCGCTAAATCAATGTGTTTTTCTTAGCGATAGTTACTTTGAAATGTAATTCTTGCCACTTTTCGGGTTTTGTGTAGCCAACTTCTTCTTTTTTTCTATTATATACACGAACTTTTAAATTTGACTGTGTGTATTTTTTGATAATTTTACTCTTATATTTTTAACCACCTTGCTAATAGTGAAAGCTAAAATGGTCATTGTACATGACCAAAATACAAACAAAGGTTGAAATTCATTAGTTTTGGTATAAAATAGCAAAATTAAAAGTTGGTCACAATACTTTAAAAAATGTGGTTAGTTACATTTTTTGGTAATTATCTTTTTTTATTTCATTTATCTATTGTTTATTGTGTTTTGTCAATTAAAGTATAGATAATTGTCTAGAAATATATATAACTTACAAGTTTTTTTAGTTAGCATCGTCTTCTCCAACTATTTAATAACTAATTTTATTTAATCTTGACTATTTTGTGTATCTTGTGACCACATTAACAACATTTTTTTTTGTATGTCAATATATATCATTCCACGTCACAATTATAAAACTCATTTCCAAATAGCAACTTTTCTTCTACCTTTCCACCACCACCCATTTTTAGCAGCTAACCACTGTAACTCACTGGTTCAAAATTGACTCAAATCACAAATTATTATGTTTTCTTTATCTTGACAGATTTTAACATTTTTACCATACAAAAATAAAACATTTATCTCGTCATTGTTACATTCATTCACAACTTCTTTTTTATCACACTCACATCCAGTTCCTTCTTTCTTAGATTTTCAAATCCCTTTTGGCCCCTCCCCTTTTATTTCTCCAACAACTAACTGTTAATTTCTCCAATTCCCTTTCTAAATGTTAGGCAAATCGCAGCTTTATCCTACATAAAATTACGACTTGGTTAATTTTATTATGGTTGAAGTCGAGTGCGTACGTTTTGTTATGATTGCTGCTAAATTGATTGGGGGTGAATCTAAACAAGATATTGATGTATAACAATGAAGCTGTGAAAGATATATGGATCAATTTCTATAAGCGAACCTGGCAATCTACATCAAAACTTTTGGGGTGAAAGGCCCAAACAGGTCTAGATGGTTTGGCGTGAATAACTTGTTTGGGGTGAAATCTAGACCTGTTTAGGGTAAAATACCAAAACATGTCAAATGGGTTTATATGGAAACATGATAAATTGTGCGTTGGTAATAGTCTTAAGGCTGGTACCGGTGGAGGTAGTAAGGCATCAACAAGGTGCATGTTCACGCGGCACACCTACTCGCAAGCATGTTCAAACCGGCAAAGCTCACCAAAGGTGAGTCCTTCACCGCCTATGGTTATGTGCATATGTGGACCCCAAAAATATTATCGTTGCTTGCTAATAATAATAATAACAACAACAACAACAACAACAACAACAACAACAACAACAACAACAACAACAACAACAACAACAACAACAACAACAACAATAATTACTACCCCATTTTTATCCTATAAATAACCCCCATAAACTTTACACAACTTCATACTTAATCTCTACCAAAAATCTTATATGGATTGTTCACTTCCACATACCATTGATGAAATCTCAGCTGGTATTCAGAAACTTATTGATGGGGATACCACAAGTACCAATGCTTCGTTCATCAGTTTCTGGCATGATCTTTGCCTGCAAGACATTTTTGTGGTGGCCCGAGTTGAAGGAAAGTTTAACAAAGCCAGTTTCCTAATCCCATAATATAATTTCTCGATAATCTGAACCAGAGACGAGAATACCTCCATCTACATTAAAGCTCACACTATTCACACATCCATTGTGTTTTTCAAGCATCCTGGCAAGTTCAAATCTCATGACTAGATCCTATCAAATGAAAATAATAATATAATTACCTTAGTCAAAGAAAAATTTAAAACTCAACGATATGCTCAACAAATCTACTATCGACAACATGATCTCCTTCACCGTCAATCCAATACAGCAAGAATATATATACAAAAATCTGTAATACAAATGAATATACGACAATGCTAAACATTCACATTTATATTTAGCAAACACGTCATGTAGAAACTAGAAGGGGGTTTGAATAGTTTCACCGTTTCTTTTTAGTTGTTAAAACGTTTCACCTTTTTAGGTCCGGTTAATATTCTTTTGCAAACTTGTTGAATTCTACTTGTTATGTGATATCAAATTAACTACTAACATACATAAATAAACAAGTAAAGTAAAGAGTAAGGAAAGAACACAACCAAGAGACACAGCGATTTATAGTGGTTCGGCACGAAGCTCACTCTCCGTCCTACTCCACTCCCCGAGTACCACACTCGAGAGTTATCAATCACTATATCAACACAATCCTTCAGGCGGAGCAATCCGTACACATGCTTACACAAGGTTTAACGACACTAAGCATAATGTCGAGTTCTAATCGTAGCTAGAACCAATCTACTCCAAGGCCCACGTGGCCACACGAACAAGCACTCTTGTCCATCTTGAATCTTCACCCGATCCAAGCCTTCACATAGTTGACACACTTGGTTCTTCACCCGAACCAAGCCTTCACACAATTGACTCACTTGGTTCTTGACCCGGATCAAGACTACACACATGACTCACTTGGATCATCACCCGATCCAAGTCTTTACATAATGACTCGACTAAGTCCTAACCTACACACTAGGACATCACTCTCCTCACAACCAATAAATGAACTAATCTAGTTACAAGACTTCTTGGATCTACATCACCATCCAAGTTCATACAAATATCCCCATCCTTGACTCACACACAAGTCGGAAAACATTGACATTATTTACAGAACCTATCACCGTAACACTTGTTACGTTTGTGTGTGGACACCTATAACATCTCGAGACTTCATTGATGTCGAGAGTTCTTCTCTTGCACTTGACGGAAGAGGAAATCACTTATAAACATATACCGACATGTTATAGTGATCAAAGACTAAAGAGAAAATAAAACAGAAAGTTTTCTGTGTGAAAAACCTTATTTTCTGAAGTGTAACAGTTCAGTATTTATAGACGTCAAGAGTGAGAGAGACGGTTATAACACCCCCAAAATTTGGTACAGCGGAAGACTTATCAAAGTTTCGGGGTGCTAGTTGGATTGGCACACAACACAATGATGTAGAACGGAATAATTATAAATAAGTTTCGATAGATGGTTAAAGTAAGAATTTAAGGTTTACAACCCCAAATGTAGCAAGCCCAAAATAAATAAAGGTAGGTCCCAAATTTATTATTATCAGAGTTTTAGCCGATGACTGATCCTTGTACCCGCAACACTTGCCAAGCCTTCAGTCCACAAACAGCACATCACAAACTACACAATACCTGAGAATACATGCTAAAACGGGTCAGCTTACGTTGGTGAGTTCATAGATTCAAACACAAACAAACACAACGCAAGGGTTCTCATAATAAGGCATGACTCATTAACGACTCACATTATACAAAAGACAATCCTATAGGTGCACACTAAAGCTAATACTGCACTAGTAGTCATTCTACCATACACCTGCAGGATGTAGATAGCACCACACAGCAGTCGCATACTTAATCCACAAACCATAATATAACATATCGATAACATAACCATTAATATAAACATACCAACGACATACCCAATAATATAAACATATGAATAACATAACCCATAATACTCACGCAACAAATCTTGACAAACGCCAATAGCATCGCAATACTCAAGAAAGACCCATTTAGAAGAAGGTATAAAGAAGAGTATAGCGAAGAGCATGTATCCTCCCCCAAAGAAGAGAAAACGGTAAAATAGGGGCTATGAACTCACCTGGGCCATAGCAGTGCAATAATACACGACGGATACAACTGGCATCTAGCAGATCACAACAGCATCAAGAAGGCGGTACATCGGTAGGGAAACGGCGAAGTCTTCTATACCCAAGGCTTATCTTAATACCCGATCCTCAGCGATGATCTAAATCCTCCAAAGATAACTATTCCCAATTAATACCCATTCTTAAATCTCCAAATCTCTCGTTATCCATTTATTAGTGTTTGTGTTTGGTATCATTGTGTGTGAAGTGAGGACACGACATAGACTCAAGTGAACTCACGCCAAAGACTAAAGAAGCGAAATTGATGAGAAACGAGACAAGACTCAATAGTACGCACGCCAAGAGAAGATTAACCGACGACATCAACAAGAAACTAGACAAAACTTAATACGAGACGACCGGGTCAAACTACATAATCCATCCAAGGCAATCACACTTAAATGGCTACTAAGTCAACCTTATGGTCAAAGTCAACATCGAGTAATCAAAAGTTTAACAAGGAAATTGTACGAATTATTGGATACTTATCGTATTTGCTAATACGATAAGTTCAACAATTTCTTCAACACACTTGTTAATCTAAAGCTAACTCATACCTAGTAAAGAGATGGTAAGTCGTAGGATGGGTCACCTATTAATATTCTCCCCCGACACGTTTGTTAAACCCTAATTGGATTTAGTAACCCAATTAGTCCGTTAACCGTATCGGATAGTTATATTAATGTTAACCAATCCGTAACTCGACCTATACTAACACAAACCTCAACATCTCCTAAAGGGTAAGTCTCGATAGATGTGCCCTCGAAGCGATTTATATCCCATACGTATTAATATTCACTTGTTATTTCATTCGAAATCTCAAATAAACATTAGTTAACGTTATTATCGTTATTTAACGATTTCGTATTAACTTAGATGTATTAACGAACGTCTTTAACGTTAATTAATACTTTCTAATAACTTGAAAGCGATATATAACGTTCGTATTGTTTTCTAATATTTATTAGTGTTAACTTGTAAATATCGAATAACGTTTATTATCCGTTATCAATATTTAAAAGTTAATCATATATACGTATATACCAAATTATTATTATTAACACCGATCAGTTATTATTTAGCTCGGGTTATCACTCGCTTCGAGACCACATTTTTATCACAGGACAAATAGTCAAAGTCTAATAATAATATGTCCATTTCGGCTCGTCGGGTGCCACACAAGACTAGAAAGTCTTAGTAACGCCCGACATGGCTCAAATCACACAATCTTATTCTAATCACAAAACCAATATCCGCAATCACAACTTCAACACTTAATCCTACTTCCCGTCACTATATTAACAACACAACATCACCACAATTCCCAATACCTCGCCGAGATCCTAGTGGTCTCGGCTTCTATCCCCATAACCTTATTCCGCAACAACATCAACAAAACAACAAGACCAGACAACAACATGAACAAACAACAACAAGAACAAACAACACAGGAACAACAATAACACAACAATGTTAACGCGACCCAGTAATGACAGCAGAAACTTGACACACAAGTCACCAACCAAACCTGATCTATCCTAATTGATGAGTGTGTAAATACTCATCATTTTTCTATAATCTGAACTGCCAAAACATCCAAAAACACCAAATAATGCATCAAAATAGTGAAAATATTCCAAAAGTGTGTTTTATGTGTCCTAGATGCAAAATGTTTGAAAACAAATGAAAAACAAACAAAGTTTGCACAATTGGCAGTTTCAGTCCCTCAACTTTCACAAATTGTCAAAACTAGTCCCTGAATATTTCAAAATATGCAAAATATCATAAAAGGTCCTTGGGGATTTATAAGTTGTCAAAACAAACCCTTTGAATATCAAAAATCACAAATTTACAACTTTGGTCCCCCAAGTTTGAAAAATGTCAAAAATAGTCCTTGGTGAATTTAAAAAAGTGAAAATAATCAAAAATAAACCTTGTACTATTCATCAATGACAAAATTGTTCCTT
>LBNU01008279.1:65628-87361 GCA_014162995.1 Artemisia annua
GTTATCATTCAAACATAACATATCACCTAGACTTTGGGACCTCATCAATAGTAAAAGTATATCTTTTACTATAAAAACTCTGATAATCAAATGAATGATAACTAAGTTTCTATAAACGTCTCTTTTCGAGTCGTTTTCTATTACTATAACTGTGATTCCATGAAGTAATACCCCAACCCTAAATCCGCTGCGAACCGTGAAAATGGGGGTGTTACAAGGCGTATCATTCCTCACTCCTTCAAAATCACCTTGCCCTCAAGGTGTTGTTTTAAAACATTCTTAATTGACTTTCGTAAATAAACATGAAAACAGTCCTAAACAAAGACACGTAAATAAAGATAGATTATATGACATAATATTTATGCCATACGTTTGGACTTCTTGAGTCGTTTGCGCAGTCCGTCCTCCTGCAACATTGGCGTAATCCGGGATCCCATAATCTTCTTTGAATTGCAGCCTTCGCTTTTTTCTTCTTTCATATTCCTTTGCCTTGGAAATAACTCAACACCCTTCTTCCATCTTTTGCTACCCCACGACTCTTCTCGCGACTTCAAATAAACAACCAAACTCTCGCCGGAAACATCTCTACCCTCCAACATCTTAATCACAAACTCCTTGATTAAACCCAAATTTATTTCATTTATACTATCATCAGATATACCCCCTCCATCCTTAAGTAGTGATATCACTATATTCGACTCATCTTCGTCAACCCTACACGCTTCACCACCACCCACAACAACATCTTCCACACTTTCTTTATTTTCTGAAAATTCGCTAAACTCACTACGAACTTCCATGCTTTCCACATTACTCTCACCAATATCAAAAACATCGTTATCACGCTACTAACCTCAACAACACCAATATCTTCATTAGCATCTAAGGACTCTTTAATTACATATGGAGCTTTTTCACTTGACCATGATAGAACGATATCTATTTTCTCTTCAATGTTCAACTTTTTCCCTGCAATTATCTCAAAACGAACCTCCAGTATACGGGCTATGGAACAGGCTTCTCCTAAAGATGTAGGCGATAACCTTAAGAGTGCACATTGTAGAAGCGGTTTAAGTCCCGAGATATAAATTGATTTAAGTAAAGATTCTGAGATCCCGTTAATTGATTTATAAGAATCTTAAAATCATTCTCGTATTCGGCCACCGTACCCATTTGCAAAAGCTTAAATAGTGCATATTCCGCGTCCCGATCACATCCGCTCGATGCCATGAACATTAACTCGAAAAACAAAAAANTTTTTTTTTTTTTTAGTGGTTGGAACCCTAATCAAAAACCCTCTCAACGAGAGCTCTCAATGAAAGCACCAATTGATAAAACCCGGTTAGGGGTTGTATCGGGATAAAGCATCACTTTTAGCATGTACGAGCTCCTTAAGAAAATAGAGAGAAGAACTACAGATTTGTTATCTTAAACTTTGATTGATTGATTATAATAAATGATTACAAGAGTATTTATAAGAAAAAGTATGGTAAAACCCTAAAACCTAAATAGGCCATGGGCTCGGGCCCAAGCGTATCATCTTCATCCTATTTTATTTTAATTTTTTTTTCTTCTAAAAATTAAGTTCTATCACATTGATCATTTCCAAATGAGTAGTGCTATTTAGGCCTAAAATGCAAGCCTAGTTACATGCCTAATCCACTTAAGATTAGACACATGTATTGTAAATCTTCTCTCTCCAAATTTTCATCAATCATGTTTTCAAATTCACCAATCAAATCATTTGACATATTAGTAGGCTTACTAATTAGATATAAGAATCACTTTTATCACATGTGATTATAAAAGTTTAACAAATCAACTGCTCAAATCTCTAAGTTCAAATACAATGTATGATATATGGTTGAAAAGCCATTATTACGTGTTCTTCATTGCAAAAGCGAGAAACTTTTTAATTTATACACAAATAGTTATGCCAATTTTACTAGTTGTTCAATGTTCGAACTTTCATATTAATTAGTATTAAATCACATGTGAAGTATCATGCGAGTTTTGATTTTGAAAGAAAAAGTGAAAAACAAACAAACAAACAAAAAAATCATGAAAAGTATATGAAAGTTCTCGTCATCAGAAAGATAAAAAATGATCGTCACGACGGTCAAATTTGTTTTGCTTAATGGTTAACGATTCATTAGATATTGAAAATTTAATAACGGATTTAATTACATTTATAATTAAAAATATGAATTAATATTTTTATTTTGTCTACTTAAAAATAAGTTGCTGAGATTTATGTTTTAGTATTAATTTCACATATCATCATTAATTCCATATATACTAAAAGTGCAATCATTCAATATATAATGTAACAATATTTTTAAAACGTATATATGTAATTTACAGATTTAGCCAGAGGAGAGGAATTGGCCATTTTAATATACAAAACTTTATTGGTACGTAAATAATCTCTTTTTAATTTAACGAGAATGGCACCGGCCGGCCACGTTGCGGCCGGGCGGTTTTTTTGTCATTGTATCTGGTATAATTCATAAGCAAATACAAATTAGGTAATAACGGATTTGCGACTATATTTACAAATCGGAAAATGCATTTATACGCTTTTAGGAACATCAGTTCATTTAGATGCCTTCATTGGACTGATACATTGTAGAGCATCATCAATCATACTACATGTTTAACTAACCTTGGTATCAGCCTTCATCTTAACAACATTATCTCGTATATCCGCGATACTATTCTCAGTCGAGTGTCTTCACATCAGATATATTGGCCCAAACCAAGTTCCTAGTTATACAACACAAACACGGGCCACAGTTACTACNGCCTTTCTTAAAAAAATATTTCATTTAACATCATATAAACTCTTGAGGACATTATGAAACAATTTCCAATCTTCGAATTCAATTTTATAATCAAATTATAGACCGGAAGAACTTCCATGGAAGTCACTTTAAAATAAATCAACTGGGAAAAAATTCGTGGAATCCATTTACTAAGCATGAAACGTATTTTTAAAATATCATTAAAAGGGCTCTTCACACTAAGGCAAGTGAGCGTATAAAAAAAACCAAAAACTGATCCAATCCGGCTAAAAAATCGAAAACCGGTTTCCTTAAAAACCGGTTTTCTAAAAACCAAATCGCCAAAAATTG
This sequence comes from Artemisia annua, assembly GCA_014162995.1. Classification (NCBI taxonomy): domain Eukaryota; kingdom Viridiplantae; phylum Streptophyta; class Magnoliopsida; order Asterales; family Asteraceae; genus Artemisia; species Artemisia annua. Next base: position 68,763 of record LBNU01008279.1, read on the forward strand.
AAACCGGTTTGCATATTTCAAAGGTCGTCCGGTTTGAAACCGGTTTAAACCGTTCCGGTTCTAAAAACGATTACATTGATATTCTATTATGGTCTAACTCTCCAATAATTAATAGTTTTTACTCTCAAATTTTTAATTTTATTATTGTATGTAACTTATACTCTCAAGTTTATCAATCATGTGTTAGTTACTATTCTTAACTTAAACTTTTTAAATAGATAAATAAAATAGAAATGAGTATACTGTATACGCCAATATTATTTAGTAAGTCAACTTACATCTTTCTTTTAAATCATAATTTCCCAGAAATCTTAAGGTTATTTCCTGTTTTTTGCGTAAGAGACTTTAAAATGATGATATGCATTCGCCTTTTAATAAGAAAAGAGAGCTATAATTGGTATATTTAAATTATACTATAAACAGTCTAAATTATTCTACGATATTTAGTTTACTACGTTTATAAAACAATCAATCATGCCTGATTAAAAGACAGAGAAAGATCACTGACCATGATAAATTAAAAATATTTATGTGTTTTGGTATTTTCGTTCTTGATTTACGACTCGATCAATTCTATTGACCTTATGCAATTCTATTATTTAATTGAAACATGGCTAGCTCGTATCTTTTTATATAAAGCTTAAATACCTCCTAATATTTTGCACCAATAACCCTAATCCCATTTCTTCCTTACTCACACAACCACCACTTTATCTTTTCTCTCAAAACAATAAACAAAACGCAGTAATCACCAAAGGAAACCCTTCATTTGACTATACTGAAACCAGACTATATAAACACAAACCCATAATATTATTTCTGATCAAACACGAACATCAAACAAACTCTTCCAATATCTCACCACCGAAACTTAAGACGGATCTTTGAGTCTTATACAAAGACTAACCGAAGATCATATGAGTCTTGTTGATGTTGATTCTCAGCTTCAAGATCTCGTTGTAGGTCTCGGGTAGGTTTGATACGTGTTTCATTTTTTTTTCCTTTTTTTTTTTTTGTTAAAGATCCGTGATGGGTGTTGTAAGATCTTTAAAGATCGGTCACTTTTGAAAATCAACACCCTGAGATATTTTTTTAGTATTTCGTGTCTTGTTGTGGCTTGCTGAAGATCTGAATAGGTTAGATTTGTCGTTCGTTTATGAACCGGTTTGATGTAAATGCAAGGATTTTAAACGGATGTTTACTTCTCCTTTACTTCAAGTGCTAATCTTCATATTTGGCCGATAAGGGTGCTTTAATGGAGTTGTGTGATTTGTGGCCGAGTTGTCTGACTTTTGGGTTTGTAATTTTAGTTGTTTAATTGTTTATAAGAAAATTGTTTGAGATTTCAAGGTGGGTATGTCGCCGGAGGAACCACTAAAACAACAACGAAACCACCCAGGATCGAAGCACCACCTGTTGAATTAATATTCGTTAGTGTCGGCGGCGGAAGCAGTTGATATTGGCAGCGGTTCCAGTCGCTGTGGCTACAAAAGAATCTGCTTTACTGGAGGTGGTGGGTGTGACCTGGGTGAGTTGTGGCTTCAGGGTTTGCTTATAAGGGAGTATAAATACTTCAAAAAAGAAGTTGAAAGAGTTAAACAATAAATATGATTTGTATGGTATGACTATAGAAGTTCTTAAAATTTAATGGAGTAATGAGGCTTCAACATGAAAATATGCTTTGTATTAGAGGTGGCAAAACGGGCGGGCCGGGCGGGCACGGGCTACGGGCTAAACGGGCTATGGGCTAAACGGGTACGGGCTAAATGGGCACGGGCTAAATGGGCGCGGGCCAAACGGGCGCATGTTATACGAATCGCTTTAAAAAAGACCTAAAACAACAACAAAAATTCCTCAAACGTAACACCTCATTTATATTTAAGTAGCTAAATATATTAAAAACAATTTAATGTTCTCCAATTGAGAGAAAAACATGTGTCCATTATACCCATTAAACTTCTAAATGGGCAATATATGACCATTTCAAAAAAAAGAGGGGGACCAAATGCACCCAAATCTTTTAAAAATTTGCCCATTTAGCCCATTTTTTTGAGTTTGGACACAAATTGCCACCTCTACTTTGTATGGTATGACTATAGAAATTCTTAAAATTCAATGGAATAATGAGGCTTCAACATGAACAGGTGTGCATACGTTCTATATTCTTGCTTTTATTTATTTATTTATTTATTGTGGTTTGTAAAAGCTCTTTAAAACGCTTTAAATTGTATATTAAGAGGCTCGCTATGTTTCAGTTGATATGTATTATACGGAGTACCATTTTATGCCATTAATGCTTACATTAACATGGAACTCATTCATTATTACATGGCTTTTCGTTTGTAAAAGCTATTTGATAAGCTATTTTAATGAAGTTTCTTAGCTTAATTTGTATAATAGAGTTTCTTAGCTTATACCATTAATGCTCACATTCAATAGGGGGAACTCAATCTTTATATATATATAGATATAGATATAGATACTAAAAGTGCAATCATTCAATATATAATGTAACAATATTTTTAAAACGTATATATGTAATTTACAGATTTAACCAGAGGAGAGGAATTGGCCATTTTAATATACAAAACTTTATTGGTACGTAAATAATCTCTTTTTAATTTAACGAGAATGGCACCGGCCGGCCGCGTTGCGGCCGGGCGGTTTTTTTGTCGTTGTATCTGGTATAATTCATAAGCAAATACAAATTAGGTAATAACGGATTTGCGACTATATTTACAAATCGGAAAATGCATTTATACGCTTTTAGGAACATCAGTTCATTTAGATGCCTTCATTGGACTGATACATTGTAGAGCATCATCAATCATACTACATGTTTAACTAACCTTGGTATCAGCCTTCATCTTAACATCATTATCTCGTATATCCGCGATACTATTCTCAGTCGAGTGTCTTCACATCAGATATATTGGCCCAAACCAAGTTCCTAGTTATACAACACAAACACGGGCCACAGTTACTATATTAACACGGTTCACATCAGTTCATTTACTACATTAACACGGGTCACAAACCTGAGTAAGCTACACACACCTTACTGACAGCTTATGCCCAATGGTTGGTCCGAATTTGAATATAAAGCAACCAATTGTATAATCTTATGATATCATACTTCAGGATATGTAAAGGATTTACCGCAAAACAGTTTCCCTTCATCTGCATATATAAGCAACAAATAAATATAAGAAAACATGATGAAGTGTCGAAAGTAATTTAAGGTTCCATTTATGGAAGGCATAATCATTGATGTTAAGAGGTGCTGCTGATGCAATGTTGATTGCCTCCTCCCGTATGATGGTATTAGTTGTAATGATAAAGTTTAAGGTTCCAAATGTGCTCTTAAAGTTTATCATTACAACTAATAACGGTGGTCTAAAAAGGGTTCTATTATACGGTGACTTGGAACATTGTAGTTGGAAGCAACAATACCTGTAAATGCTCCTACTGATTTATCAGTTTTGAAAGGTGCTTGAATAAACTGGTCATGTAAATTCATGCAAATGTATAAGAGAAAATGATCCTTCTTACAACATCATTGAGAGCTGGTCCTTTTTTACACCTACACTTTCCGTACATTAAACCAAAACCTTGATTAGGAATAGAAATATCAAACAAAGGAACTGATGTAATGGTCATTTGAATAATCAGTTATCAGATATCAGAGAGGGTGTTTGGCATTGTGCTATAACAGATAGTGTTTGGATGTGGTTATGCTGTTGTTTAAATGTTTGGAAATTTCTAAGTATCTAAAATATTACATGTAGACTTCAATAGTCAATAGTCCTAATTTAGATCAAAATATTTAGCCAAAAAATTAAACGACTGAAGTCGTCGTAAATCTGTTTTAGTGCAAACAACCTTGTAATTTGTTTTCATTGTTACTTTTAGAGTATAATTTTTGTAATAATTTTTAGTACCAGGCAATATGTATAACTATGTATAAGCTAATAACTGAAGTCAAATATGACATTAACATACCTTATACACCTTTTATTATTAGACAATATATCCAAGTATTGCATGACAGTGCGGGCAAACGCGATTACAATTACCAAAAAATTATAATCTCAGGTATGGCCTGAAAAAAGACAAAAAGTATGAACATTAAGCCAAGAATTAAAAGGAGGTAACAGATAAGCATAAAGTAAGACAAAGTAAGAATCAACACATATCACAATTTGATATCCAAGAAACATTCTAACATATATATTCAAAGTATATCAACTCAATTAGAAGAAAAAAGAATGTTCAACAATTTTATCTGAAGATTAAGATTTTACATAAAAAAATGAACATGTAACGTAACTTACCCTTCCAAGATAGAAGCGCATATTGAAACTACACGAAAGCTCGGTCCTTTGCTCAATCCACTCACGAACATACTTCTTTGTTCTGTCGGTGAATTAAATGTTATTTTGTTGGGATATAAATATTCCTGATGACTTTTAGATAGCCATGGTATTACTAAAGTAACCTTTCTATGTCCATCTTTAGCAAGATATGCAGCACGGAATAAAGGATTAACAGCAGTTCCAGTCATCCATGGAAGGCTAGCAGTTGTAAATATCGCGATATGTTCTTTCTTAGCCATTATTAACTCATCGACTTTATACACAATTATCGCCTTTACTTTCTATATCGATATATGATTCTAGAACCCTATCTAAGCGCGATAAATCACTTATCTGATCTGCATCACAATTAATCAAAAGCCCTTATAAGAACCCCTATCTCTATAACTCCAAATTTATACAAAACTTGATATTCCATAAAACTATTTAACATAGAACAAATAGTCCAGTAACTAGAATCATAAAAAGACACAATCTTTAACATTAACTGCAAATAAAATGGAATAATTAACTTTAGTCCCAAAAAGCTAAAAAGATTTATAATTTGAAAACCCCTTTTAGAAAAAAAATTTTCTATAAACAAAGGTAAAAACTTTATCATTCTTGTAACAACTTATGATCATATATCATCACACAACTTAATTGTCAAGACATGAAAAATACCATGTTTTGCTATCACTCATGTATCCGCCATACCCACAATAACAATACGTCGTCTAATTGCCAAAGTGTGGACAATCTCAAGTGTAATGGAAGCCATCAAAACTCACCAAACGAAAATCCTACAATTAATACCCATACAAAACATATCAACAATATCTTCAAATCATCTAACCCCCAAAGCTATTAAAAAAAAATAAAAAAAAAAAATAAAAAAAATAAAAAAAAAAAATCTCAACCCCAAATCATAACTAAACCCTTAGTTTCATCTTTTTTCACAAATCATCATAAACCCACAAAATTATAAGAATAATCAAACACAGACACAAAAAAAAGGAAAAAAATCTAAAAACTCCAACAATAATAAGAGACATACCTTTTTTATTTTCATAGTTGTCTTCGAGTACCGATCAACACGACCCATCTCTAAAAACACAAATTAAAGAAAACCCATATCATCATTTTTTTAAAAATTAGAATACCTAAAGAAACTAAAAAGCAACAACTGAAATTAAAGATATAAGATGCAAGAAAATACACACCTTTGAGAGTGCAGTGAAGCACTTATGATCATCAACAATCTCATCATTATAAGCCATGGATGTTAGCAGTCCCTGGGTTTGTAGATATGTGTGGAAGAAAATCAGAAATAGATGAATGAAGCTTCTCGAGTGTACGATATTTAGGTCGTGTTGTTTTTGGGTTGGGTTTGACAAAAACTGGGCTTCACAAATGGGCCAAGGAACAGGCTGCGAATCACTATTCATCGAACGACGTCGTTTTGAATGCCGTTTAATATATACAGTAATTTTGGTTTTGAAGTATTAGGCTGCGTTTGTTTTTTTTTTTCAACCTCTTAACGCCTCTGAACGGGCACTGTGTCTGAATCGGCCAGACATTTACGCCGTTCAGACCGTTTGTTTTTTTTCGTTCAGACGTGTTCAGATGCAGTTAGATCTTAATGGTCAAGACTTGAGAGGGGTGTCTTAACGCGTCTGAATGCCTCTTGTTGACACAAAATAACCCAATTTTTTTTCCCGTTCAAACATGAGTTTTTTTTTCTCCGTTCAGATGCGTTCAGATTCAGACATTTACGCATCAGATTCAGATTCAGACATGCGGTTCAGATTCAGATTCAGACCCTCTTAGGGTGGTGGCAATTGTGGGCGGTATGCCCATCGGCATGGCCATACCGCCGGTGAACACCGCACCTATGAATTTTTAGATATAATTATGTAGTTTTTTTTTTCAAGTATTATGTAATGTTATTTTAATTATTAATGAAATATTTATGTTTTTATTAAATTGTTTAATATAATTTATGAAAAAAAAAAGTTGGGAGGTATGAAAAAGGCATGATTGCCACTAAAAAAGGTTTGGGAGGTATGAAAAAAGTATGAATGAGGTGAAATGAGATGAAATGATATTATTGGTGGATTTAGGAGGTATGGTTTTTTTCGGAAGTATGACTGTCACAACCCTTAATAAACAAACACCACCTTATTCTTTGTCTAAACAAATATTCGTTGGGCCTACATGGGCTTTGTCTTAAGAAACTCCAAAGTTAAATAGTCATCGGGTCGGGTCACAAAACCTTATTCTTGCATCAAAGCCACCGTCATTTTCTGCTCACAATCTCTCGCCACCGTTCTCAGGTATTTTTAACTTTGACCTAACATTAAACTGAACCGTGATGTTATTGCGATGTTTAAACTAATATGAATTTAACGCATTTCTAGTTTGCGTGATTGAAGTTTTTTTTGTGGAGTTAGGGTTTTAGAAATGGGTTTAGGTTTACGCCTTAAAATAGCAATAATTTTTTTTTCCAGAGTCCAGTTTTGGTACGTGAACTACAAGATGTCCCATTAAAGGGTTCGATATACACTTTTTGATGACTTGTCATGTAAGAAAAAGTGACAAGTGTAACTTGTCAGATTTTGTGGTATGAAAAAGTCACCAAATGTTCATATCGGAATACTTTTTGTAATTTTGTAACATTTAATGAGACATTTTGTAGTTCACGTACAAAAACAGGACTTTGGAAAAAAGAATCGTTGCTATTTTATGGCCTACGCGGCTACGCCCTTTAGAAATAGAGTTGTGAAGTTTTTGTGTACTGTTATGGCGATCCTCGCGTGGTATGATGCATTTGGTTTGTTAATGCTTAAGATAGTTGTGTGTGTGTGTGTGTGTGTGTGNATGATGCTCTTTGCTTTTTATACTTCCTTCCACACGTGAATAAACTAAATGAAATTCTATAACGAGCCGCACGAACACATAACCAATCCGGCTATGCGAGACTTCGCTATTGCCAAAAAACGTGCGTACGCGGAGAAATATGGATGGCCTATGAATTTTTAGATATAATTATGTAGTTTTTTTTTCCAAGTATTATGTAATGTTATTTTAATTATTAATGAAATATTTATGTTTTTATTAAATTGTTTAATATAATTTATGAAAAAAAAAAAAAAAGGTTGGGAGGTATGAAAAAGGCATGGTTGCCACTAAAAAAGGTTTGGGAGGTATGAAAAAAGTATGAATGAGGTGAAATGAGATGAAATGATATTATTGGTGGATTTAGGAGGTATGATTTTTTTCGGAAGTATGACTGTCACCGCCCTTAATAAACAAACACCGCCTTATTCTTTGTCTAAACAAATATTCGTTGGGCCTACATGGGCTTTGTCTTAAGAAACTCCAAACTTAAATGGTCATCGGGTCGGGTCACAAAACCTTATTCTTGCATCAAAGCCACCGTCATTTTCTGCTCACAATCTCTTGCCACCGTTCTCAGGTATTTTTAACTTTGACCTAACATTAAACTGAACCTTAGTAACACCGTGATGTTTAAACTAATATGAATTTAACGCATTTCTAGTTTACTTGATTGAAATTTTTTGTGGAGTTAGGGTTTTAGAAATGGGTTTAGGTTTACGCCTTAAAATAGAAACAACCTTTTTCATAAGTCCTGTTTTGGTACGTGAACTATAAGATGTCTCATTAAATGTTGCAAACTTATAAAAAGGGTTCGATATGCACATTTTGATGACTTGTCATGTAAGAAAAAGTGACAAGTGTAACTTGTCAGATTTTGTGGTATGAAAAAGTCACCAAATGTTCATATCGGGATACTTTTTGTAAGTTTGTAACATTTAATGAGACATTTTGTAGTTCACGTGCCAAAACAAGACTTTGGAAAAAAAATTCGTTGCTATTTTATGGCCTAAGCCCTTTAGAAATAGAGTTGTGAAGTTTTTGTGTACTGTTATGGCGATCCTCGCGTGGTATGATGCATTTGGTTTGTTAATGCTTAAGATAGTTGTGTGTGTGTGTGTGTGTGTGTGTCTTGAGATTTGACAGTGAGGTAGGGTTTAAGAAAGAGAGATGCGAAGTTGTTTTGTCAACTGTGATGGTGGTACTGGTGTGTTATAGGATGTTTGCTTATTGCTTTTCGAGCCACAAGGTTATTGGTATAATCGTACTGCCTACAACGCATATTGTTTGGAACATCGCAAAGGATGAGAAAAATTGATCCGTTGTTCTAGCTGTACTGAAAAATTAGTCCGGATGCTTTTGTGAGTTGTGTTTTAGAAGTAGCTGTAGGTTATAAGATGGTTGTTAGTAGCAGTTTCTAGCACGTGATAAATCATTTTTTGTTCATATTTTGTAAGAATCACTAATTGTAATTATGCAACTACATTTCGAGTCAATTCTATTACAAAGTGCTCCCTGATTAGTTTCGAATCATTAATTGAATCCTGGAAGCTCATTTCATACACTTTGTTGAAGTTTCATAATTAACTTACGCCTTTATTTGATATAGGAATCAATGGCGACAATTGCTCGATCTAGGCGAATATTCTCTCTTGTTTTGAAGAGTAACAAAAATCCACGCTTATATTCAACTGTTTCTGCAAATGGTCCCAAAGAACCTATCATCTCTTCATCTATCCTCGGTGATCCATCTTCGACTACACCTCCACCAGTTCCGCCTCCGGAAAGTGCAGAAGCGGGAAGAGGAGGTGGACAACCATGGAGCTTCCTCAAGTATACTTTACTTGCTGCAGTTACGGGAGGTGTTGCCACTGCTGGCTATGCGACTTATGGTATGTCAATCTCAGTATTTGCCATGAATTTCTTGCAGAATCTGTAGCAAGTAGTTATTCTAGTGAACACATCTTGTAGTAAATTTGGATTTTGTTATATGCCGTGTTTCTTTTCTTTTTCTTTTTCTTTTTCTTCATGCCGCATTAACGCATCCATATGTTTCGTATTTTGCAGCATACACTTTAGAAGAAATTGATCAGAAGACAAAGGCTTTACGTGCATCAGCAAATGTTTCTGTAGGGGATGATTTGTCGTCCTCTGATGTGAGTATGCTATAGTGTTTTTCCCAAATTTTTATGTGTTTGGTGATATCAATGATACTTGTGCAATTACTGTTTTGTTTATGATATGAAGGTGAAGCTGCATTTGATTGTATGAGATAGTAGATACTAGATAGCATAGATAGTAGGTATTTTTGTAATCATGTTTGGACCTGTGAATATGTAGAAAATGCTGCAGGGTCGTTTGTGTCCGTAATTATCACCTAGCCTTATTAGATGTTAGTGGATAACTTCAATGATAGGTAATAGGTTTTGTAGTTATCCTTTTACTGCTTTTACTGTTTTTAGCTGGTCGTAATCACGTTTGGACTAGCATATATATAGAAAGTGCTGCAGGGTTGCTGAATGTTTGTGTCAGTAATTATCGTCTAGTCTTATTAGATGGGAGGAGGTTCACATTTCTAGATGTATAATTATATATTTGATATATGCTAGTGTCCCTTAATTTCTTAACTCCAACTTATATACACTGTATGGTTTACCTAGTTAATCTCATGAAAAAAAAAATTGACATCTGGTGATGGATAGAACGGTATGGTTAGAATTAGAAATTTGGAATAGATATTGTTATTCTACACTTAAAACATGCTGTGCTAAAGCCTGAGTAAATGGCTTATAAATCATCTTAGCTATCATCTATGATTGTTGTACTTGAAACATGTAATCCTAACATATGTGCTTATTGTAAACGCAGAAGTTTCAAGCTATGCTAAAATCAGCTGCAATGACAGGTTTGTTCTTAGTGCTCTTTTCTGATGCTATCGCTATATGTTCACTGTTCTCAGTTGTGTTGGGCCGCCTGAACGTTGACACTATCTTGACCCCTTTTTGCTCATGAAACTAATTATCAATGCTTGTTCTTATTGATAATTCTGAGTAGTTTTTCTATCATAATTGTTTGTTCATCTTTGCTAAAAATTTCCATAAACCTTATGCTTTGTTTAAGTTTAACATATTCACATATATAACTGACTTGATACTATGCTAGAAACTTTTAATGATAGCCAGTGAATCCGTGATATGACATTGCTGAGGAGGACGTATAGACTATTTTTTTAAATGGGCATCTCATACGACTATTTACCTTGATAGATTTCACATAATCACATACTATGTAAATGCATAGCCCAAGTCAGTAAACAGATTGGTATATAGATAATCCTTTAATAACGCACATGTAGGTGGGACCTCCACTAAACTAAAAGTGAAATGTATGTAGCTGAATTTTATATCTATGCTTTGCTATCGTAATCATCTTGCAAGTAACTGACAAATAGAGGTGGCAAAACGGGCCGGGCCGGCACGGGCCACGGTCTAAATGGGCTCGGGCCCGTACGAGCACGGGCTAAACGGGCATGGGCCAAACGGGCTCATGTTATACAAATCGATTTAGAAAAGACCAAAAACAACGCAATAAATTCCTTAAACGTAACACCTCATTTATATTTAAAATTTTAAATATATTTAATCTATAAGTTTTTCTTTAAAAACAATTGTAATGTTCTCCAATTGAGAGAAGATATGTTCCCATTAGTGCCCATTTAACTTTTCAATGGACCATACATGCCCGTTTCAAAAAAAGGAGGGGGCAAAATGTGCCCAAATCTTATACAAATTAGCCAAAATTAGCCACTTTTTTTTTATTATTTTATTATTTTTTTTTTTTTGCACAAATTGCCACCTCTACTGAAAAATAGAAACAAATCTCACAACATTGGAGGAATGAAGCGGGCTATGGATTCATCTAAAGAAATAGTTGACCAAACTATGATAAAATAGTTGACCAATCTATGATAAATAATTTGTGTTCTTCCTTTGTTATAATATATATAGATTTTTTAGCTCATCTACTCATTGTGGTTGTTGTTTTGTCACCTCTATATTTCAGTTCCTGCCAAGTTAGTTGAGCTTTATTTGGAACTGCGTGCAGCTGCAGAAGACCATGTTCGGGTGCGTATATGTTCTTTTTACTTATCTATTATCATGTTAGCCTCTTTCCTAAGGCAGTTTATAATATTTATGTTGTTTTTTCTCATGGTGTGTTCATTAAATCTTGGTTCTTTGTAGGGTTTTACTGAACCCTTGTCTGATAAGCTTCTTCCTGATTTGCACCCATTAGAGCAGCACATTTGTACATTGGTTTTGGACCTCAATGAGACTCTACTATATTCTGATTGGAAGGTATATTTAAGTATATCAAATTTATCATTGCTTTTGCACTTTCATATTGCAGCTCATTGTGGTCGGATAGTTGGGTTACATTTTTTTCTTTGATACCATGTATGTGCTTGAAGCGTGATCGTGGGTGGAGAACGTTTAAAAGACCAGGAGTTGATGAATTCTTGGAGCAGCTAGCTCAGTATTATGAAATTATAGTGTATTCTGATCAGCAGTCCATGGTATGCCCTTCAGTTTTTTTATTTATTAGTTTTTTTCACTCACTTTGATGATCTAGTCTTAGCATTCTAAGGTTTCTGTTTGTGTTTATGCAGTATGTTGACCCCATTGTTGAAAGATTGGATACAAAGCATGTCATAAGGTATAGGCTATCGAGGGCTGCAACTAGATATCAAGATGGGAAGCACTACAGAGTATGTGCCTTCACATAATCTTTTGTTAGATATTATCTTGCATGGTGATGTATTGAGCCAGATGCAATACCCCTTTTTGAACTGGACTAATTTATAGTTCCTTTTATGTAAACCAACCATTTATCTGCATTTCTTAGTGGAACGTTCATGAGTTGCATGTATGTTAGGTGTATATAGGGTGGGTTCTTTCCCATTCGGTGTATAAATTGCTTAGAGGTTTTGCCAGTTAAATTGTTTACATACAAATACTTCTTAGCGAATGATTTTTTTTGTTTTTGACCATTATGATTTTTCAAAAGTGGCAACTTTTTCATCCAGTAACAGCTCATTGTCTGACTTGGTACACAGTTAAAAAAAAATAAAAGCTTAACTATCTATCAAAAGTAGCTTTTCAGTGGAGAAGTTTAAAGCTAGTTCTGGTCTGATATATTGACCATTGAATCATTTGTGATGACACAGAAGTAGCTAAGCTTACCATGAATTTTTTTCCAGTTTCATGGGACGAGTATTTAAGTTAAAACAATATATTCACATTAAATGTATCATTGTGAATAAGGCACAATATGTTTGATCTTGTAGGACTTGTCAAAGCTTAACAGAGATCCTTCTAGGATTTTGTATATAAGTGGTAATTGCCTTGAGAGTTGCCTTCAGCCAGAGAACTGTGTGCCAGTGAAACCATGGAAATGTGAAGCTGATGATACAGCACTTGTGGATCTTATACCATTCCTTGAATGTAAGTAGTAGATTTGACCTGATTTGATATATATAGGCTTAACTGAATCTGATGCTAGGATTTATGGCTACTTTGATTACAGATGTTGCACGTAATAGGCCTGCTGATATTCGGCCTGTACTCGCTTCATATCAAGGACGCGATATAGCCAAAGAGTTTATTGAACGTAATAAAGAACATCAGAGGTAAATTTAAGTTGTATTTGACCTGCTTATAAGTCTCAACAAATGGTTGTAAATTGATACTTGCATCAAGTGGGGGCTTGAATAGTGTATGCTTTGCTAAATAACTTTCACTCCATTCCTAACCAACACTACAATTCTTTTAGCATGTCCCGTGATAATGCATTTTTGTTTTTGGTCAGAATGGCCCTTCTATTTTGGTATAATGGTATTTGAAATTTTAAGTTTTACATGTATATTGGGACAGATGGTGCTATCTTACATTTTCTCTTCAATAAGTATTTTTGCTCTGCTACAAAAAGGTTCTTAAAATCACTTGGCTCTTTGCGAGAGTCAAGGGATGTCATACTAGCTGCAGGGAAATGTCATACTAACTGCTGTCTGCTGACTGCGTTGTGACCTAATGACTTTTAGGGTTGCGGGGGGTTTTGAACAACTGATTACCAGAAATTTTTTGTGATGATTCAGGAGAATGCAGGATAAGCATCCTTTTTAAGTTACATCTTTGAATAATATTTTATTTGAAACGTATTAACCTTTTTTTTTTTTTTTTTTTTTTTTCAATCCATTCAATCACGAAGTGTGTGTTTTGGCGTTAGGTTTAGTTTGGCAGAATAACTTTTCTGGGAGATAGTTGTGTGTTTTGGCTGACGTATTTGCTGTGATGATTCAGGAAAATGCAGGAGCAGAAGCAACAGGGCCGTCTGTGGCGACGCTGATTCGAGATAAAAGAGATTGACTAAAGAGTATTGTTTCGTTTAGGCCAATATTATATAATACCTCAACAAGGAGAGAACCCTTTAGTTACTGTGAAGTGACTTAGTTTCTCTAGTTTGAGAATAAAGACTCGCACATGGCTGTCATTTTTGGCTCTTTGCTTACACATCATTTGCTTGTAGTTGAAGGTTATCTTGTGTATCCGAAAGTTTTCGTCATTCATCTGGTAGTAGGAGTTCGATTCATATGATTTGATATATGTGAAATAGTTACTAGGGAAATTTGCAGGTCGAAAATCTCCTTTTGAGAAACGAATGTGATTTGTAAGCCCACTTCCAAGAATTTAAGATTTTGCAGCATTTTGTCCATTTGGTTTTGCTTTCATGATCATTATTATGTGATCTTTCTTGTTCTCTCTTTTTTTTTTAGAGAAAATTACATTACATTACAAATAAACTGGATTTTCAAATTGCATCACAAAGTAACAAAAAAATTGAAGTTTAAAAAAGGTTCAATACTTTATAACACAATTTTTTATTTACTTTTTTTTTTCCTTATTATTTATTTTTTGGGTTACAGTAGATTAGTATCATGTATTTTTGCCTAGATCTCTATAACAATTGAAAAGGAAAAATAATAAAATGATCTTTTTTATTTTTCCGATAGTCACAACGTGCGAGGTTTTTCTTTTTTTTTTTTAGCGCTTTTGAGCGGGTTTTTAAGAAAATCACAGATTGTGCCTAAAATTTGAGTGTTTTGGCAGAATTTGATTTGTTTATTCATTATTTTGTGAAATGGTTATTGGAGATTGTTTATTTTGTCACTATCATTTTACTAAATTACGGTTATAAACAAGAAGTGAGGCATAAAAGGTCTTGAGAGTATACAAGTCGCAATGTGCAAGTTAGTAAATCCTCATTATGCACAAAAAGGTGAAAATAGACGATTACTTTATGTTTGTAGCATAGAGTGGGTATGCACGTGCATATCCGATGAATCGTCGAGTTAATGTTAAATGTTAAAAAAAAGTAATAAAAAATAAAAATATAAATATTTTGTATAGGGTGCATACCCTTTGAAAAAAAAAAAAAAAAAAAAAAAAAAAAAAGTTTGTGCAAACCCTCAAATCCAAAAACGAAAAAGAAACTAAAACTTAGTGACAAAAAGAAAAAAGTGAGTGGCAAATCTTTTGGTATTAAAAGTCAAAAAAAGAATAAAATGATTATCATTAAAACTAAAATTAACATACATGGTTGAAAGTTAAAATATTGAAAGGGGAAAAGCCCAACACAAAACCTAATCTCAATTTTTGCTGGAAATTTCTCTGATTTTCTATTGCCTCTCGGTAACCAACTGATTGGTAAGTAGGCAAAGGCAACTATCTTTTCTTTTTTAAAGACTTTAAAGAGAATGATTTAATTGAATTAACTTGGTTATATGTGTTGCTCGATTTCCTATGCCTAAAGTAGTTAAAGAATTTAGGTAGTGTTTGTTTGCCTACTTTGGTGTGGGTTTGTTTTGACAAGACGTTAAATAAAGGGTAAAAGTCATAAATGCTTAACCTACTTACAAATATGACTCATTCTACATAATGTACTTTTTTTATTGTCAAAATGCCTAATTAAGTTCCATTTTTATTTCATTACGCATAACATTTCCGTTTTATCTGGTTATATGTTATGCATAATGAAGCAAAAAACAAACTTAATTGGGCATTTTGACAATTAAAAAAGTACATTATGGTAGAATGATTTGCTGTTACTTTGCCATGGGGATTTAATCTCTGCTTCTATTCTGAGGAGAGCTTTAGATGAATTTTTTTGTCTTTAGACCTAGTATTAATAAGTGTACTGTCCCTAAAGAGGTGAAAACGAATATTAGTATGGTCCCTTTGGTTGTTACTAATTATTAATAAGTGTACTGTCCCTAACAGGAAGCTTTATAAAAACTATGTTCACCAAATAGAAGTATTGAACATGATGATGTTCATCTAGTAGAAACAAAGTTCATCCTATAAAAGCCATAAATGCTTAACCTACTTACAAATTTGACTCATTCTACATAATGTACTTTTTTTGTTGTCAAAATGCCTAATTAAGTTTGTTTTTTGTTTCATTACGCATAACATATAACCAGATAAAACGGAAATGTTATGCGTAATGAAACAAAAAACAAACTTAATTAGGCATTTTGACAATAAAAAAAGTACATTATGTAGAATGAGTCAAATTTGCAAGTAGGTTAAGCATTTATGACTTTTACCCTTAAATAAATGTTTGTTTGATCATTTCACTATAGGATTTGGGATTTATCCTAAATAAAATGCATTGTATTCAATCTTGGTTACATAGCATTGTTTTCTGACAAGATGGGTCGTGAGTGGGCTCTCTCTTCAACTTTCTTTTTTTATATTATAAAATAAAAAAATCAATTTTAAATACTTTTATTAATTATTAAAATATTATATGAGTTTCTCTCCTTTATTTTTTTCTCTCTCTTACATAAAATCCAAATCATAATCCAAATTTAAATCCAAATCCAAATCCTAAACCGACCTATATACCAAATGAGCCCAATACTATTTATTGTTTGATTTCCACCAACCCATCTCATGTTTGATGTTTATCTCCCCCAGTTTTTGTGTATTAATTAAGTATTTAAGTACCACTTGATAACAACTAAACAAGCCATTTTATTTTATTTTGAATAACTTACTTAGTTACTTTGGTCCTTTTATCAGTTTATGTGTTGCTTGACTTGCTTCAATAATGGACTAAGAGCACTTGGTGTGATGAAGAGCCAAAGTTACTCATTCGGACCTCACGGGGTGTCACTTCACTTTAACAAACCTCCACAACTAACCCTCCTCACTCACAACTAACCTCAACTTACTCATTTGAGACCCACCACTTACAACTTTATCTTTTTATTTAATTTATCAAATAACATAAATTCATTTCATCCAAATAATACAAATAACATTTTTTATAAAAGAAAAGGAAAAAAAAAGAAAAAAAAGAGATACAAATAACATTTTTTACAAGTCCATTCCATTCCAGCCCATTCCACACACATTACAAAAACAAGTCCATTACACTCCAACCCAAAGAGGAAAAAGAAATCATCTTCTTCCTACGCTGAACACACATACTTTTGAGATAAATTACAACTAAACATTAAAAGTTAGAAAAAAAGGAAGAAAAGTAAAATTTAAACAAATTTGCCTGCCAAAGTTTCAGATCTGTACGAAGTTTACCCTCGCCGTGCAGACGACGAGGGTTCAACTAGCGAGGAAAAACCGGGGGGGGGGTGTGGTGGCGAGGCACAACGAAGGTGCCACGCTGGCACGGCGAGCTATAATGAAGATTACACCAGGTGCTCTAATAGTTATAATTTTGTAGACCTTACATTTTTATTGCCTAATTGATGTTTTGTTTAGCCTTTAGCAAACTGACATAGTGACATACTTCAATAATTGTTGTAGTTTTATCAAGAAACACAATTCAGTGAGTTAAGAATGTCAAAAAAGAAAAAGAAACTAGGAATATTAGATTGGTTTGGTCCTGCTCAAAAGAAAACAAAAACGCAAGATGGTTGTTCGACTTCCGCAACACCTGAGCCACCAATTAACCCTTCAACTCAAGAGGCCGAAACTAAAACAGGGCATGATACTAGTAGAGAAAGAGATTACTTTAATGTTAATTATATTCCACACGATCCTGGCAGTAGCGGATTCAGGATTTTAAACCATGTGTGGCACGATTTTTGGGACTTTGTTTTATGGATAATTGATGCGTGGTTTTGCAACCTTGCAAAAGGTTTTACTTCTCAAGGGATCTTGAGAAGCTTGCAATCCCCACCAGGCAGTGTACCTGACCGATGTAGTATAGTGAGTGGCAAGTACTGGGGGGTTGATCGTTCTCTAGGGGAATAGTGTCGTTAGGATTGAAACTAATCTAACTAGGTCTAGAGGTAAGGGATGATTCTTTTTGTATTTTTTATGTTTTACGGAAAGCAAGTAAAAATCTCGGTATTGGAAGAGTGGGCGGAATTAGTTGCTAGTTAACTAACCCAAATAACTACTAATGCAATAAAAATAAAATAACAAGAAAATAAAGTTAGGGGAACTTCTTATATGGAGAAAACGTGTTTACTTAGATTTCCTTACTCCTTAGTTATCTTTTACTGATTATTTGGTTTGTCACAATTGCATGGGTGAAGGGTTGCATTCCTTAATACTATTCGTGGGACCGTGTACGATCATTTCTAAGAGAAAATTACATTACATTACAAATAAACTGGATTTTCAAATTGCATCACAAAGTAACAAAAAAATTGAAGTTTAAAAAAGGTTCAATACTTTATAACACAATTTTTTATTTACTTTTTTTTCCTTATTATTTATTTTTTGGGTTACAGTAGATTAGTATCATGTATTTTTGCCTAGATCTCTATAACAATTGAAAAGGAAAAATAATAAAATGATCTTTTTTATTTTTCCGATAGTCACAACGTGCGAGGTTTTTCTTCTTTTTTTTTAGCGCTTTTGAGCGGGTTTTTAAGAAAATCACAAATTGTGCCTAAAATTTGAGTGTTTTGGCAGAATTTGATTTGTTTATTCATTATTTTGTGAAATGGTTATTGGAGTTTGTTTATTTTGTCACTATCATTTTACTAAATTACGGTTATAAACAAGAAGTGAGGCATAAAAGGTCTCGAGAGTATACAAGTCGCAATGTGCAAGTTAGTAAATCCTCATTATACACAAAAAGGTGAAAATAGACGATTACTTTATGTTTGTAGCATAGAGTGGGTATGCGCGTGCATATCCGATGAATCGTCGAGTTAATGTTAAATGTTAAAAAAAATAAAAATATAAATATTTTGTATAGGGTGCATACCCTTTGAAAAAAAAAAAAAAAAAAAAAAAAAAAAAAAAAAAAAAA
>LBNU01008279.1:92170-143090 GCA_014162995.1 Artemisia annua
AATCACCCACAACAATTAATGACAAACCAACAACCAACAATCAATAACTAAGTTTCATTAGATCTAAGCAAACACAAATAAACCTAAGCTAGCATGTTAAAAGGAAGAAAAGCATACAATATAATCAAACAACACATAGACATATTGAATGATTAAAGGATAACTTATCTTCAATTAAACATGGAAGAAAGTAGGGGCTTGAAACCCTTACAAAAGCTGTAAAATCGTCTAGGTTTTAGTGTCACAAGTTCTCTCCAAAAGGGTTCTCTTTTAATGAATGAAAAATCGAAAATATATATAGAATTTACAATCTGGCGGCGTCACCTTTTGGGTCGTGACGCCGTTAAGTCGCCGTCCTAGGGTTTCTTGATTGCCTAGATCCACTCTTGACGCCGTCTGGTTGGAATATGTTCTGGGCCGTCTCTCTTTGCAATAACATGTGACGGCCTTGGCAAATTATAACGTGACGCCGTCACGTGTAAACCTCCAAAAACCTTTCTGGCGCATCAAGTGTAAAACATATATCCACCTCTTGATCAACAAGTGACGGCGTCACCTTGTGAAACTTGACGCCGTCAGGTACTGTTTCCAGCTTGAATTCTTGACTTAGTCGTTTTCTTCACTTTTTGCTCAAAAAACGTCCAAAATGCTTCCTTTTCCAGAATTCTTCTCAAAAGTACCTAAATTGACAAAAGAAACGATTTAAGGTAATAATTGATCATATTATCACGACTTAGGGCTTAAATGACCCCTTAAAAAAGCGTAACAAATTTCTCCTTATCAAATACCCTTACACTTGGGATTTGCTTGTCCTCAAGCAAATGAGCTTTTATTCTAATCAAAATACAAGCTAGGGGTCATTTACCATTAATATAAAAGTAATTACAACAAATGATCGTTCCACCTTAATCAGATGAAGCACGGAAATTATACACTAGCACCTCACAAATAGTGTTTGGATACTCTCATCTCTCGGGTGTTATAAACCTATACCACTAATGGAAATGGAAAAATATCACTCACTACCTGTCATAGCAAATAGATTACCATAGGCTTGGGAAAGGATCAAAAACCTCCACCACTTGGCGTAAGCACCTAGGAAAACTATCAAAGAGGTCTTTTCAAGGGTTATAACGTTAGGTGTAGGGATATGAAAAACACGGTTTGTTGGATAAAGGGATATTTTACTGGTGGCAAGTCAATTATCTTGATCAATTACATGTACAGTGCGGCGTTGCTAAGCCAAGACTCGACTCAACTTAAGCTAATCAAAAACTTAAAATAAACATAAAAGGAAACGGGATGGTAGTCCGTATGTTTTTTTCACTTTTCTTTTTCTATTTTTTTTCCCGTTTTTCTTGATTTTTTCGATTTTTTTTATTTTTTATTATTTTTTTTTGCATACACTCTTGCCCTACCATCCAAAATAATACATCATGGGGGCTCGGTTCTCCCCTTACACTTGAACTTTTACATACTTTACATGTAACTATTCTGATGACTCAAATTAAGATAATCAAAACACTTGGAGTACTTTAAAACATTTGTGCACATATGGGGGTAATAATTGACGTTCTTCCCCATTACTCCATAACAATAGTACTTTACCCATGAGTCCCAATCGTCCCAAACCAATATGTACAAGATATGACTAGACTTAGCAACCATGTAACCAATTAGATAATTAACAAAGGGTTTAAACATATGTTGTAACAATAATGCACTAAATATGAGTGCATACAAGGAAGGCTAAGGCGATTTCGGTGTACATTTGTGGGTGGATTTTAAACAAATTCTTCCTTTAAGTAAAATGCTTAAAGTTAGAAACGAAAAAGATAGGCTCTGAGGGGTGTACTAGGGGTATCGTGTACTAAAAATGAGTACATGGCAAAGGTGTGGGAGAATTACTTGACCAATGAAGTCAATGTAATTATAATACGGGTGTAAAACATGGGTTATCCTAATGCCTCTTATCATGTAGTAAATCCAACTACACGAATGTAGTCTCACTTGTGGTCTCGGGATGAATCACTAACGCAAGTTCTAGAATCTAAATACTACCGGTACACTCATAAGCACTAAGGCTTTTCCTAAAAAATCTAGGGGCGAACCTCACATATTTGGGGTGAAATTTTTTTTTGAGTGGTACGGTTTTTGTGCTAGTCATATAACTCCTATCCATGAGACACTTATTAAGACTAAAGTTTCACTCCTATATGTCGCAAAAAATTTTAAATTTGGTGCTAAAATTACCCTAACAAGTGTTTCTCTTAGTTTTATTACACATTTACTATTAGACAAAACAAAAATCAAGTGTAATTGTAATCTCTAAGGAATCTTTATTTACCCCCCCCCCCTTACACTTAAGCTGAACATTGTCCCCAATGTTCAATTAAAAGATGTACACGTAAAGAAAATGAAGAAACCAATACTCACCTGATTCGTTCGGTGTGGATAATGTAGTAACATGGTTAAAT
The DNA here is from genome assembly GCA_014162995.1 of Artemisia annua. Lineage (NCBI taxonomy): Eukaryota > Viridiplantae > Streptophyta > Magnoliopsida > Asterales > Asteraceae > Artemisia > Artemisia annua. The sequence continues at coordinate 94,648 of LBNU01008279.1, forward strand.
CCTCCTCCAAGAAAATGTGAAAACTCTAAGATTAAAGCAGCGCCAAAAGCTTGGTGTATTACATGTACATCTTCTTGTCCAATATAACCTGTTAACAAACAAAAAAACCTAGCGTAAAATCGGCGGTAAATTCTACATAAAAGTAAATCCTAGAAAGCAAGTAAAGATATAATGCTTGTGGAATGAATATTTTGCAGATTCCTGGAGTTTAAAAGTTAAAGATTTTACGAAACTTTACAATTCCGGCAGAAAAACAAAACTTGCAAAATTTTCAGAAAATTTATACCTGACGTCGTCAAGTTGTAAAGCCTGACGCAGTCAGAATGATCTGACAGAATTCTTATATTTTTGTTTCCGGAAAATTTCTAGAAAAACCTATGCCTCGATTCCTGGAATTCCTGCAAAACATTCATCATGACTCGATACAAGCATTTGACTCAAATATATATCTCATTGTTATCGTTCATGTTCAATCCGTCCTTTTAAACAAATTTGGATTTCCCTTACACTTATCTTTTGTAAAATACCTTTATATGTAGTTAAGACGAGGTTAAAAACAAAATAAAGCATTTTCACAAAGTGTTGTTTGATACATGAACCATAAACAATATAAATAAAACATACATACGGAAGCAAATAAAATCAAACAAACAAAGCTTGGGTTGCCTCCCAAGAAGCGCTTTTTTTTTGTTCGAGTCATGAGCCTGACTCTACCCTTATTTAACGGAAATAAGGGAGGTTTTCCCTACACTTAGGATTAAGTGCGGGTGAAAGTAGCGATACACACCCTTAGGGTGGAAATAAGCCACGTGAGGTGAAGGGGATGAGTGAATGACTTCCTTCATCCTAAAACTACCCGGATAATATTGGTTGATGGGTGGGTCGGTTCCTTTTTTGTCTCCTAGATGTAAATCTAAGGAGGGAAAGTTGTGTAAAGATTGAGGTTCCGGTTCATCAACACTAGGAAATTCCCTAGAACTAAGAGTAAGGTTATCACTACAAGTATTCAAACCTATATCCTCTAGTGGTGCTTGGTACAAGGGTTCTTCTTCCATCGGAATTCCTAAAGTTTCTTCTACTTCTTCCGGGCAAGTCACAGGCGGTGTGTGTGCCTCAAATGATGGTAGGACTTGTGGGGTACTTTGTGGGCTTGGATTATCCATCTCATCCTCCATTGTTTCTAGATTACCAATGTGTTTGTTTTGTACTATGATGTTACATAACATCCACTTAGGTATCCCAGAATAGTCATCCCCAGACAAACTTCCTGTTTGCTCCTTCAAACTTGTTATTAATTGATCCGTAATGTTGTTTGTTGGGTTGTCTACTCTATAATAATATTGGGCACAATCCTCTATGGCTTTCCATGCTTCTTCAGCATTTAATTCCCTAAGGTCCCCGTCAGCAAAATCGTCAATGTACCTTTGGTCATATCGGTCGACACGATAGTAAAAGATTTGAGTTAGGGACCATAAATCGAAACTATGATGAGGGACTATTTGGAGTAAAATTTTAAAACGAGTCCATGCATCATAGCTAGGTTCATCTCGATATTGTTTGAACATCAAGATGTCATTAGGAGTAAATGGGTTTCGTGGTCGGTAGTATGGTGGATTCGCATTCTCCATAATGGTGAACGGAAGAGTCAAAGGAAAGGTTTTTACGAACAAAGACACAAAGAAAAGATAGACTAAAGAAAACCTAATAAAAAGAAAGTAAAAATCTCACTAAATAGGAATCTAGTGAGTAGATCTAATAAAATTAAAATTCAACCTAAACAATAACTATTCCCCAAGCAGCGGCGCCAAAAACTTGATGCGTGGTTTTGCAACCTTGCAAAAGGTTTTACTTCTCAAGGGATCTTGAGAAGCTTGCAATCCCCACCAAGCAGTGTACCTGACCGATGTAGTATAGTGAGTGGCAAGTACTGGGGGATTGATCGTTCTATAGGGGAATAGTGTCGTTAGGAATGAAACTAATCTAACTAGGTCTAGAGGTGAGGGATGATTCTTTTTGTATTTTTTATGTTTTATGGAAAGCAAGTAAAAATCTCGGGTATTGGAAGAGTGAGCGGAATTAGTTGCTAGTCAACTAACCCAAATAACTACTAATGCAATATGTAACAACCCACAAAATCTCATCACTATCATTCCCACTACAAATACCTATATCAGGTATTTCACAGGTAAATTTTTGCTTTTTATGTGCATTCACTACTTGCATGACTCTCTAGACGTGCTCACGTATCCACACAAGCCAAATAACTCAACACTCACACCCTATAAACCTCTGGTATGTCAAGCATAAGATCATAACAACACCATAATAAGTAATCTATCAATCTAACACACTAAACTCATCACAAAACCCTAAATAAACCCTAATTGCACATATGTGTTTACGGTTATCTTTAAAACCCTAATTGCTTATCTGAACTAGTTTGAAAGTGTTCAAGGCTTATGTATGAGTTACCTTAGGAACAATAGGATACCTTAGCACCCTTAGACCTTAGTACAACCCCATAGAACTTAGCTACAAGTCCCTTAGGCACAAAACCATAACTAGGTAATAACTTCCCCGAAAACTAGGTTAAACTACCCCAAATCTTTACCATAAGCTACCACCACTTAGTATAAGCCCCCTAGGACTTAGGATTAGTCACTAGACACTCATAGGACCCTAATCTAGGCACTAAACCCTATGCTAAACCCTAATCCCTAACTAGACAAAACTAGGTTATAACTAAACATAACTAAACCTAAACTAGTAAAAAACTAAACCTAAGCACCTCTAGCACCTCAAACAACCATCCTAGCAGCTTACCCTCACCCTTGTCACTACCAAGCACCCAAGCACACACCACCATAACACCTTACAAGTAGGTGCATCACCTACTTGTCCTAAACCGCCTATACGGCTCAATAACAACCACAAACACCCCACACCGCCTCTACAGCCCCTATCTACTCCTTAGCCTTCCCTACACCGCCTTTGACCACCTCCTCACGTTACTTGGTCACTACTCCAAGTATACTTAACCTAGAGGGCTATCGAGCCCTATAAATACCCCTTAACACCCTTTCATTTCAAACCATCCCTCCTGTCCCTAACAGTAGTATAAGGTCCCTAGTAGTCTTATAAGTCGAGAACATTAGGCCTAGAACCATTGTCGAAATAGAAACTAGTCGAGAAAACCCTAAAACCTAGTTATGCCCACGTTAACACTAATCTGACCTAGGTAAGCCTCAACCTTGATCCTAATAGCCTTAGTACTGACCTAGGATAGATATAGGATGCCTTAGAACCTTTAGAAACATAGGATAGAGCCTTGACCATTTTCATTTAGAACTTTACATTTTAAAACCCTAATCTTGCATAATTATGTGTTTATGTGCTAAATTGCCCTATTATGTGATATAATCTGAATTAGGAGACTTAGTTAGGTATATATTAACTAAACATAAGCTAGGAAACTTAATTAATTCATTAAAATACAATTTGCATGGAAAAAGGACTAGTTATGCAATAGTTTTCATGCATAGGGGTATATATGGTAAATTTCTGAAAATATTAGGTCTAGGGACTATTTTGTCATTTCTTAGAAGTTATAAGTATAAGGACCCTTTTTGCAAAGTTCTAAAACCTTAGGATAGAAAGTAAAATAAGTTATAAACATATAAGGACTAGTTTTGCAAATATTAGAAAGTTAAGGGTATAAATGGTAAATTCTGAAAAATTACAAGTTTAAGGGTCATTCCTGCCATTTTCCTAAATTATAGAAGTATAAGGTCTAGTTGTGCCAAGTTTAGATGATTATATGCTTAAATGTTATAAGTTTATAAGTCTAGGGTAGAAAATGTAAATATACAAACTATAAGGTATAAAATGAAATATTTGCTTAATAAATAAAAGTGTTATCTTTTTATGTGATATGTCACAATAGTAGGGAGCTTCATGCGAGGAGTACTATGTGGATATTTCGTTTTGACGAGTTTGCTGGGTTTACGATTTAAAGTGCCCTTGCTCCTCAAATAATTATTGCACATACTTCTGAGTTATGATGGCCCGAACGGCGATACATTAAATTTAAGACTAGTACTTAATAACATGGCACAAAAGTAGGGAGCTTCATGTGAGGAGTATTAACTTCTGAATTATGATGGCCCGAACGGTATTATGTTGATGACATAATACAATAGTAGGGAGCTTCATGTGAGGAGTCTTATACTTCTGAATTGTGATGGCCCGAACGGTGTTATGTTATAACCTAAAATACTTAAAAACGTAACACAATACTAGGGAACTTCATGTGAGGATTATATACTTCTGAATTATGATGGCCCGAACGGTATTATGTTGATAACATAATACAATACTAGGGAGCTTCATGTGAGGAGTCTTATATAATTCTGGATTATGATGGCCTGAACGGTGTTATGTTAAAACTAAACTAAAAACCCTAAGAATGATTAATTGAGAAAACATAAAATAAGATAACTAAAGCTTGACATACATCCACACCAACAAACCCCGGGATACGTGGGTAGGCAGTCTAGTCTCCGAGTCACTTTTAACATCAATTACATTTCACAAGGCCCAGGTGAGTTTCGTAGCCTGACATCTTTTTAACTTTTAACTCTAAATGCTTTACAACCCCTGTGAGGGGGATACGTGCTACTTGCTTTTCTTTAAACCAAATACAAAACTTTTCTTTGGTTATTTCACGAGTAAACTATCTGCCACCACTACATAACTAAAATTTATGAATCTAATCGTTTGGGATATTTTACCCACGAGAACGCGAATATAGTTGATAGATCTATTGGAGTTTGACAACTCCCGTTGGTATTAACACCTCTCTGGTTGGTACCAATAAGTACTATATTTAAACTCACTGAAGGATTAACTTTGGCAAGTTATCATTCCCATCCCCTCATGTTGGGTCTGCAACCCACATGACCCGGATTGTTAAGGTGTGGTTCATGAGCTTAGTGCAATAACACCCCTTTCTTCAGTATTGTACTGATCATATGACAGATACAACTGTTTAAATACGGTTTCTACTACTCTACATGGGTGTATAACAACTTAGCCGATGCTCTACTAAACTTGTATTCACACCACTACTTAAACCTATGACTCTCACTCAACACCTAGTGTTGACTTTTTAAGTATGTATCCTAGGTATATAGCCGTTACGGAGCTTTGGCAGGAAGCGGCACTGAACTCGGAGGACTTTCAACTTGTTATCATTCAAAACACTATTTCACACTTAGATTCACGGGACCTCATCTTAATAAAACTCCGATATTTTAATGAATGATAACTTATTTATAAAAACGTCTCTTTTCGAGTCATTTTCTATTACTGTAACGTTGATTCCATGAAGTAATACCCCAACCCTAAATCCGCTGCGAAACGTGAAAATGGGGGTGTTACACAATAAAAATAAAATAACAAGAAAATAAAGTTAGGGGAACTTCTTATATGGAGAAAACGTGTTTATTTAGATTTCCTTACTCCTTAGTTATCTTTTATTGATTAATTGGTTTGTCACAATTGCATGGGTGAAGGGTTGCATTCCTTAATACCATTCGTGGGGCCGTGTACGATCTTCCCCAACTCTATAAGAGTCTATCTCTTCCTATGACGACACGTTTAGCATCCTATCATGGCCTCATTAATAGTCACTTATACATTTAATACAACCAATAAAACCATAGTACACATCCAATTACGTTTCTTAAGACGTTCAAGCAAGTTACCGTATAGGAGGTTAGCCAATTTTCTTATGTCTAACGCTAAAATCAATCACCCAGAACAATTAATGACAAATCAACAACCAACAATCAATAACTAAGTTTCATTAGATCTAAGCAAACACAAATAAACCTAAGCTAGCATGTTAAAAGGAAGAAAAGCATACAATATAATCAAACAACANATACTTCTGAATTGTGATGGCCCGAACGGTGTTATGTTATAACCTAAAATACATAAAAACGTAACACAATACTAGGGAACTTCATGTGAGGATTATATACTTCTGAATTATGATGGCCCGAACGGTATTATGTTGATAACATAATACAATACTAGGGAGCTTCATGTGAGGAGTCTTATATAATTATGGATTATGATGGCCTGAACGGTGTTATGTTAAAACTAAACTAAAAACCCTAAGAATGATTAATTGAGAAAATATAAAATAATATAACTAAAGCTTGACATACATCCACACCAACAAACCCCGGGATACGTGAGTAGGCAGTCTAACATCAATCACATTTCACAAGGCCCAGGTGAGTTTCGTAGCCTGACATCTTTTTAACTTTTAACTCTAAATGCTTTACAACCCCTGTGAGGGGGATACGTGCTACATGCTTTTCTTTAAACCGAATACAAAACTTTTCTTTGGTTATTGCACGAGTAAACTATCTGCCACCACTACATAACTAAAATTTATGAATCTAATCGTTTGGAATATTTTACCCACGAGAACGCGAATATAGTTGATAGATCTATTGGAGTTTGACAACTCCCGTTGGTATTAACACCTCTCTAGTTGGTACCAATAAGTACTATATTTAAACTCACTGAAGGATTAACTTTGGCAAGTTATCCTTCCCATCCCCTCATGTTGGGTCTGCAACCCACATGACCCGGATTGTTAAGGTGTGGTTCATGAGCTTAGTGCAATAACACCCCTATCTTCAGTATTGTACTGATCATATGACAGACACAACTGTTTAAATACGGTTTCTACTACTCTACATGGGTTTATAACAACTTAGCCGATGCTCTACTAAACTTGTATTCACACCACTACTTAAACCTATGACTCTCACTCAACACCTAGTGTTGACTTTTTAAGCATGTATCCTAGGTATATAGCCGTTACGGAGCTTTGGCAGGAAGCGGCACTGAACTCGGAGGACTTTCAACTTGTTATCATTCAAAACACTATTTCACACTTAGATTCACGGGACCTCATCTTAATAAAACTCTGATATTTTAATGAATGATAACTTATTTATAAAAACGTCTCTTTTCGAGTCATTTTCTATTACTGTAACATTGATTCCATGAAGTAATACCCCAACCCTAAATCCGATGCGAAACGTGAAAATGGGGGTGTTACACAATAAAAATAAAATAACAAGAAAATAGGGGAACTTCTTATATGGAGAAAACGTGTTTATTTAGATTTCCTTACTCCTTAGTTATCTTTTATTGGTTTGTCACAATTGCATGGGTGAAGGGTTGCATTCCTTAATACCATTCGTGGGGCCGTGTACGATCTTTCCCAACTCTATAAGAGTCTATCTCTTCCTATGACGACACGTTTAGTATCCTATCATGGCCTCATTAATAGTCACTTATACATTTAATACAACCAATAAAACCATAGTACACATCCAATTACGTTTCTTAAGACGTTCAAGCAAGTTACCATATAGGAGGTTAGCCAATTTTCTTATGTCTAACGCTAAAATCAATCACCCACAACAATTAATGACAAATCAACAACCAACAATCAATAACTAAGTTTCATTAGATCTAAGCAAACACAAATAAACCTAAGCTAGCATGTTAAAAGGAAGAAAAGCATACAATATAATCAAACAGACACATAGACATATTGAATGATTAAATGATAACTTATCTTCAATTAAACATGGAAGAAAGTAGGGGTTTGAAACCCTTACAAAAGCTGTAAAATCGTCTAGGGTTTAGTGCCACAAGTTCTCTCCAAAAGGGTTCTCTTTTAATGAATGGAAAATCGAAAATATATATAGAATTTACAATCTGACGGCGTCACCTTTTGGGTCGTGACGCCGTCAAGTCGTCGTTCTAGGGTTTCTTGATTGCCTAGATCCACTCTTGACGCCGTCTGGTTGGAATATGTTCTGGGCCGTCTCTCTTTGCAATAACACGTGACGGCCTTGGCAGATTATAACGTGACGCCATCACGTGTAAACCTCCAAAAATCTTTCTGGCGCGTCAAGTGTAAAATAGATATCTACCTCTTGATCAACAAGTGACGTCGTCACCTTGTGAAATTTGACGCCGTCAGGTACTATTTCCAGCTTGAATTCTTGACTTAGTCGTTTTCTTCACTTTTTGCTCCAAAAACGTCCAAAATGCTTCCTTTTCCAGAATTCTTCTCAACAGTACCTAAATTGACAAAAGAAACGATTTAAGGTAATAATTGCTCATATTATCACGACTTAGGGCTTAAATGACCCCTTAAAAGCGTAACAAATTTCTCCTTATCAATAATTCTTAGCTTTAGTTGTTCACCAACTTAAGTAAACTAATTGTTTTTGCGGTTTATCTCATGGATTCTGGTTATTCGGGATTGATGGGATTATCATGTATGCATGACCGTTGTTGATAATGAAGTAATTAAATAATCAAATTACTTATAACGAAATACGGAGTACTGTGACTTTAAATTACACTGTTTGGTAATATTGCATACTATAGTCCATTTTTTTTGTTACTTTAAAAGTTTTAATTATAACAAATTTAACTCCAAAACTACTCCTACAAGTTTATGACTATGTCTCTGCAGTCAAATATATAATAACCAAGACACAAGTACCAACTTAATAAAAGGATAAAACATTGTAAAAGTTAAATCACTATTCATCATCTTCTTTCTTATATTTTTTTCTTTCTTCTTCAAAACTCAAAAACAATGTTCTTCTCCGTTAATTTTAGCTCATTTTGTACATCTCTATCTCTAAATACGTATAAAACTTTCACAGAACTAGAAATTTTTCAAGAAAATATCACACTTCATCGGCTAAAACCATGTGTGGCACGTGCCACAGGTGGCTAACACTTAGCTCCGCCCCTGGATCCTGGACTTAGACTAACTATCTTTGATTATAATCCTAATGTTCAAGACTTAGTAAAAAGAGAATATGTGCAAAGAAGGCCTTTTCAACCTGTTCCTCATGAGTTTCCTCGAACAATGTTTGGAGTTAAGTCACGTCGATTTAATCCTCTTTGATTTAACAAGTATGATTGGCTTGAGTATAGTGTTGATAAGGATGTAGCCTATTGTTTTGTGTGTTACTTGTTCAAGAACAAGGATGACCATGTTGAAGACACTTTTGTTAAGAATTGATTTAAGGGATGGAATAGACCAATTGCGTTTGATAAGCATGACGGAAAATTCAATAGTGCTCATAATCAAGCTAGGGAGAAGTATGATGCTCTAACAAAAACGAAAACATCAATTCAGTATGTTTTTGACTTTAGATCAAAAGAAGATAGAAGAAAATATCGAGCTCATTTGCTTTAAACTTTTTGTTGTTTAAGGTATCTTTTGCATCAAAGAATGGCAATTCGAGGTCATGATGAAACTGAAGAATCAAGTAATAAAGGTAATTTTCTTGAACTTTTAAAATGGTTGGCTAGACTTAGTAAAGACGTTAATAAAGTTGTGTTGAAAATGCTCCAAAAAATCACCAGTTACCGTGTCATTCCATTTTACAAGAAATTGTGAACTCTTGTGCGAAAAAAACAACGAAGGCCATTATTATAGATATTGGTCAAGATTTCTTTGCAATATTAGTATATGAGCATTTTGATGTATCTCACAAAGAGCAAATGTTATTGTGTCTACGATATGTAAATAAAAAAGGAGCTGTTGTGGAAATCTTTATTGGTGTTGTCCATGTCAAGGGTACCACCTTTCTAATTCTTAGAGATGCAATTCATTTGTTGCTTGCGGAACATTCTTTGTGTCCATCTAAAATTCGTGGACAAGGTTATGACGGGGCTAGCAATATGAAGGGTGAAATTAATGGCCTCAAAACTTTGATCTTAAAAGAGTCCTCATCAACTTACTACATTCATTATTTTGCTCATCAACTCCAATAACACTTGTTGCTGTTTCAAAAAAGAGCCTAGATTGTGGTTGGATTTTTGAAACACTAACAAATTTGTTGCATGTGTTGGAGTTTATTGTAAAAGAAATGAAATGTTGAAAGAGGCACAAGCTCAAAAGGTTGCACAAGCCTTTGATGATGATGAAATTGAAAGTAGAAAATGTATGAATCAAGAACTTGGTTTAGGGAGGCCGAGTGATACTCGTTGGGGAGCTCATTATAAATTAATTACTAATTATATTTCTTTATATCCCGTGATTCTTGATGTTCTTGAGAAGATTGGAGAATCATCTGATTCAGATGATCAATTAAAATCCGAAAGTGTTTATTATGCACTTTGAATCTTTTGAATTTGTTTTCTTGGCAAAATTGATGAAGAAATTATTTGGGGTAGCAAATGAATTGAATTTTTCTTTACAAAAAAAAGGTCAAGACATTGTTGAAGCTATGTCATTTGTAGAATTGATAAAAGAGAGGTTGCAACTGATTAGGAATGATGGATGGGAAACTCGTCTAAGACTTACGACTTATTTTTGTGATAAAAATGGCATTGAAGTTCCTAAGATGGAAGATGCATATGTTCCTCGAGGAAGGAAAAAACGTCGCCAACAACATGTCATAAACCTTCATCATTTTCGAGTTGAAGTTTTTTGTATAATTATTGATCTACAACTACAAGAACTCAACAATCGGTTTAACGAGGTAAGTTCGAAGTTACTTGTTTGTATGGGTTGCTTAAGCCCTCTAAATTCGTTTAGTGCTTTTAGCAGTCAAGAGTTGGTTACACTTGCAAAGTTCTATCCTAATGAGTTTTCTAGTAATAAATTGTCTCGCCTAAGTGATCAACTTGACAATTATATCCATGATATGAGAAAAGATGAAAGATTAATATTTAATAGACTTGAAGGATGTTGGAGAACTCTTTAAGAAGCTTGTGGAACTAAAAAAACATACAACATTCGATCTTGTTTATACTCATCAAGTTGGTGTTGATCCTTCCGGTTGCTACGCCTAGTGTGGAAAGAACATTTTCGGCTATGACTTTTGTGAAGAACAAGTTACGTAATAGCATTGGTGATCAATTTCTAAATGATTGCTTGTTTACTTATGTAGAAAAAGATATTTTCCGAAAGCTAGTGATGATGCTATTATGAACCGCTTTCCATGCTCGACGAGGCTACTTCTAATGTTAGTTTTGGTGTATATTTTGTGCCACAAACAATAACATTATGGTTTTTGTTATTGTGTAACTGTGATTTTGGGTTTTTAACTTAACTTCACATTTTGTGTAATTTTGATCCGAGTAAACTTCAAAATACATCCCTGTGGTTTATCCAATTTCACACCATACATCCCTCTCGAAAAAGTTGCAACAAATACATCCCTCTGTTAGTAAAAGTGAACCAATATACATCCCTCGGTTAAAACAAGGACTAACGGTGCAAATTTTTTCTCCGTTATCTCCTAACGAGATAGAACACATTTGCACCGTTAGTTCTCTGGGTTAACGATATTTGAACCGTTAGTCCTTTTTTACGTTTTCTTCCGTTTTTACGTTTTCATTCGTTTTTTTACGTTTACGCCATTTTTTTATGTTTTCACCGGATTTTTTTACGTTTTCTTCCGTTTTTTACGTTTTCGCCATTTTTTTTACGTTTTCGTCCGTTTTTTATGTTTTCGCCTGTTTTTGTCCGTTTTTTTTACGTTTTCGCCTATTTTTTTACGTTTTCGTCCATTTTTTTCATTTTCGTCCTTTTTTTATATTTATATCCGTTTTTTTACGTTTTCGTCCCTTTTTTATGTTTACGCCCGTTTTTTACGTTTTCACCCGGTTTTTTACGTTTTCCTCCGTTTTTTATGTTTTCGCCTATTTTTTTAAATCTCTTGTTTTTTTTTTTTTTTTTTTTTTTTTTTTTTTTTTTTTTTTTTTTTTTTTTTTTTTTTTTTTTTTTTTTTTTTTTTTTTGTTTTTTTTTTTTTTTTTTTTTTTTTTTAAATAAATTGCCGTTCCAAAAAAAACTTTTTACATAGGGATGACTTTCGATAAGTGAGGTAATTTTTAGGATTTATTTATGTAACTTTATGTTATAAAGACAATCCTTAGACTTAACTCAAGGATTAGTTTCGTAATTGCAGTGTTAACCTCATGGACATTTTTAGCACTTTTTCTGTGATAGATTCTGTAAATCATCTGTAGACCTTATGTCTTAGCATGCTTTTGGAGAGCGAGTGTATTTTAGTAACTTTAGTGTGCTGAAAATTTCAACTTTTAGCCGTGGTTGGTGCTTTATTTGTAACATAAATGTAAATAATGGATTTGTTAACAATTTGCTAGTGCGAGGGTTAACAACTCGCTGTTGTTGGTTTTGCCGTTCTTTTACAAGGAGCATTTTAGATCCCAAATATGTATATATAGGCCGGTGTTTTTTTAGTTTTTATTGATTTATTTATTTTAATGAACATCTATATAGCTGATATTAATACGCCTTCTCCGGAAGATTCTCTCCACTCTGTAGTCCTTTACATTATACGAGTAGAAAGTCATACAAGACATTTTCTTTTGCTAACCAAATTGTTTCTTTGTCTTATTTAAACTTAGGTGTTTTTATTGTACTAAAAACAACGAGAGTGAGATAAATAAAATTATTGTCAAGGTGGGGGAAAAAAATAATAATGTTCAAACGATAACTAATATAGTACCACACTAAGTTGACAAAAAGATAAACCGTCAAGCTAAACCTTGTTATCATCAATTGATACACAGTATACGTGAAATTTAACAATATCTATTCAAGATATTGTTTCTACGATTCATGTCCTTTGTCGATGGTATATCCATGGTACTAAAAGGCTTGCAAAGGCCTCGCAAAGGCATGAGGCTTGATCATGTCGTCACGCCATGCTGTCACGCCGCCTTATGCTACGTCCTTTTATAAATTCGATATATATGAAATATGATAAAATATATAAATATTTTCATATTTTGTGCCGCCTTATGCCACGCCTTATAAATGCAAAAGCTTCGCTTTAGCCGCAAAAACGTGAGGCTTGGTCATGCTGCCACGCCACACCTCACGCTATTTATAACCTCGGGTACATCTCAATCATATTCAGCGATCGACACATATAAAAATAAGAAAAAAAAGTACAATCTTATTGTTATTGTTGTGTTCCCCGTCAAAGTTACCACCACACAAATCTTTGTCATATGAGTGGTTGTCGTTTTTAGATGCATGTCCTATCACCTTTTAAATGTTTTTGCCACTTGTTGTGAACTTTGTACTACTTCCCAAATACGTGTATCACGAGTGTACATGAAAAGACATAAAATGAGACAAGAAAAAAAAAAGCATTTTAAATGCTGGATTAAACCAATGAAACGTGTCAAAGCCCTGAAAACTTAAAAATGTACTCATATATATATATCCTTGCAAATTTTTGTATTTCAAAAATGTTTAACTTTTTTTGTGTTGGCATTTTGTAAATTACTATTCTTACATCGTAATGGGATTAGATTAATATTATGTTAAGAGATATTATGTTTGTAGCAATAAAATTTAGGAAGTTATTGCTACATCACTAATGACTCTTAATCTTTTTAATTTTTATTGGAACAATATAGTAATAATATATCAGGAAAAGATGTTCTTGTTTGGATTACGATTTTGAAAAAAATAAAGCGTGTAAAAAAAGAGCTATTATGTTTGAGCAAAATTATTCAAGTAGGCCACTAGGCCACACACATAAAAATATTAATGGTTCACATATGTAATTTAACAATTACTCCGTATATGACAATAATTGCAAATATATGTTACCAAACGATTGTATATAACTAACTATTACGTCATACCTCACAGCTCGAACTTGTAGGCTGTAGCTCTAACCAAATTAGCCAAACATACGAGCATCTTCGATTTAATGAAAAACAATGCTGGTCACAAAAATCATTAAAAAACTTTTCCCAACTAAAGAGAAAACATTTTTTTTTCTTCACGCAACCACTTGACAGTTGACAATCCTCGTCATTTTAGAATGACTTGAGAAAAACTTATACTCACACCATTTAAGTTTTGAAAAGAGTTTTCTGATTGAACTAAAATTAATCATATGTACGTATACGATAGTGGAACGATGATTTGTAAATTAATACTCCGTAGTCTTTAGGGCAAATTATAAAAAAAAGTATTATACTTGTCAACGTTTCATCTTCTGGGTAGCAAAAAAAAAATTTTCATTTTCAGGACAATAAACTTGTCTTTTTTTATCTTCAGGGTAATATGTGACTTGCTCAACCGGTACCAAGTTCCACCACCACCCAGAAGATGAATAGTTGGCAAGTATAATACTTTTTTTTATAATTTGCCCTACCCATCACCACCCACTCCGACCAACACTGCCGCTCCGGCCACCTCAACTCACCACCCACCTTCTCCTTCCTCTCTCTTCCTCCTTCCTCACCATTCAGAATGTAAAAAATCCGGTGAAAACGTAAAAAAAGGGCGTAAGCATAAAAAAAATGGACGAAAACGTAAAAAAAACGGAAGAAAACGTAAAAAATGACTAACGGTGCAAATACCGTTAACCCAGAGGACTAACGGTGCAAATGTGTTCTATCTCGTTAGGAGATAACGGAGAAAAAATTTGCACCGTTAGTCCTTATTTTAACCGTGGGATGTATATCGGTTCACTTTTACTAACGGAGGGATGTATTTGTTGCAACTTTTTCGAGAGGGATGTATAGTGCGAAATTGGGTAAACCACAGGGTTGTATTTTGAAGTTTACTCTTTTGATCCTTTTAATGTTATCTAATTACTTTATTGGCTTATATTTTGACTTGTTGGTTGAATATGAAATAAGAAAACTCTTTTGAAAATATGACTCAAAAAATGTGACCCGAGGAAAAAAATTGAGTAACAATTTTTTATATGAGAGTATGTGTAGTGCACACCATATGTTGAAATCCTAGATCCACCACTGCAAGGTTGCAAGAATCCTTACTTGCTAGTCGGATGACCGACCCCATTTTACTGGCCTAGGCGAGGATTAATAAGTGATTAATCGAATTGGAATATTATACACATAAATATTTTGGGTTAGTTGTATCATAAGACTCTCGTGTTAGCATATCTATTTATGAAGAATCTTTTGTGGGTTAAATTGTAATAAACTATTTAAATAAAATAATCAATATATTGCGTTGCTTTCAAAATTTATCGATATCCTTGCAAATTTTATAATGGGTTTTGCTAACGTATGCCCAATGGTCATGTATTAACGTGTAAATAAAAGGAATGTTCCGGCTCATTTAAGTGAACATTATATTCAAATATACGTAATAGTAAATTTATTAGTTTATTTAAGGGCAAATCACCTAAAAATATATTTAACTTGCCACTTTTTCCCATTGTATGTAGCTTTCTTTTTTTTTCCTCATTCTGTCAATGAACTTGCAAAATCCGTTCATTGCGTGTATCGAGTGACTTGTTTGGTAAGTTTCCGGTTGCAACAACCATTTTGGCTAATACAACTTTCCACGTGTGTAAGTTTTTTACATGGTATTCTTTCCAGCTGGCACAAACAAACAATAATACCTTGGACCACCTTATCTTTCTCATTTGTAGACCACAAAACGCAGCGCTTCTCTCTCACTTTTTCCCCTTTCCACCCGACCAAACCCTAATTTTAAAACCTTAACAATTGATTGTCGTTTTCAATAAATCACTGCAATTGATAGGTGCATAAGGTAGGAATTGCTATATTCTCTTTGTCCCCTGTATATATTTTTTTTATTTAATGTTTATTATAGCATACGGATTAGGGTTTTAAATTTGATAAATTAATTTTTATAACTTTTTCCATTCATTTTTTTGACGGGATGGCACTGGCACCACCTGGGATTGATGCATTGTGTTTTAATGTACACCATGATGGTGTTTTTTATTTTCTTCCACTAAGGTATGAAAACGGGTTAGTTAATGAATGGAAGATTTATAAGGGTAAGAAATTGGATTATAAGGCTTTGTGTGAGCATCTTAAGGAAAAGACAGACATATTTACTGGTTTATATTTCTGCTTACCACAATGTGACCTAGAAGTAGGATTGAAAATCATAGAAACTGATATTGATGTTGCTTCAATGTATGAATTTGCTGAATCATATGGGAAGTTAAACATATATATCACTCATGTTCACCAAAACTTGGCTGAGTTTTATTTTAAAAATCTTTGCATGGAACAATATGGGGATGGGGATACATCTAGGTTGAGGATTCATGAAATTATGGTAAAAGATGCTTCTAATATGACTGTAGATGAGCTTGTTGAATGGGCTGAAGAAGATGCGCAAACACGATATACACCAGAAAATTTAAGAACACCTAAACATAAAGTAGTTGTTGAAAATGTAGTAGATGATGAGGTTGTATTGAACAATGTGGTTGATGATTAGGTTGTAATGAATAGTGTGGATGATGATGAGGATACCCCTCTTATGGATCTAGTTGTCAGCCCTATTGCTAGGCGTAAGTTATTGGGGGAAAAAGGGCAGCCCAAACCCTAGTATTAAGCGTAAGTTGTTTGATAAGGGTAAAAGTCCAGCCAATGATGATGCTAATACGGTTAAGAAAGCCGTGGATAAGGGTAAAGGTAAGATGGTAGAACAAGACCGCCTTTCTAAATTACCTGCTCCTAGGAATAAGGGGATAGTTATTCAAGAAAATGATAACCCAAGTGTAATGCAAAGCGATACAAATAGTGATAGTGAAAGTGATGCATCACTAGGCATTAACTTTAGTTTGTATAGTGATAGTGAGAGCGAGTACTCAGATAAGTCTGTTGACTACTTATCAGAGGGTGAAGATGAGCTGCGAGAACTTAGGAAGCGAAGAACTGAATCAAAGAAGGGCCCTAAGTGACTAAGTCTACAAAGAAACAAACAGGGGAAGGTAGTTCTAGTGGGATCAGGCAGAATAGGGTATATAGAGTTGGTGATAGTGAAACTGTTATTTAGCACGAAGAATTTATGGATGAGTGAATCAAAAAGTTGAGAGATGATGGTGATGATATGACTGATCCATTCACTATCGTCGAGTCTAAAGTTGAAAAATTCCCCATACATGATGCTGACACTCATTAGAGGATGCAAAAACCCAAGGTAATACATTACTTGCAATGAGATGATTTACTCATACTTAACTGAAGTTCAACCCATTCCCATACTTATCACTATCTGTTTCTGTTATTTTGTAGGTTGGTAAGAAGTTTGTCGATGTTGACCAACTTAAAGAGTGCCTAACTTACTATGGTCTTGCCAACGGTTTCTCTCTATAGTTCTACAGAAGTTCAAAGAAACAACTCATTGCAAAATGTTGTTTAAGACCAGAAAGGATTAAGGAGCCTGAGAAAGGTAAACAAAGCAAGTGGAAAAGATACCCAAGTACTAGAAGAGGTTCCTAGTTCAAACTATCCATGGAGGTGTTATGGTAAGGAGATGACCACCGAGAAATCTTTCCAGGTAGTATCTATGGTTGATGAACATACTTGTGTTAGGCATTTTAAGTATGGATCATTAGTTAACTTCAAATGGGTGGGTAAGCATTTTGGTAGTAAGATTAGGCAAAATCCTGAGATTAAGTTGCATGAAATAGCTGAGTTAGTCATGAAGAAATACAAGTGCATTGTTAGCCCAACTTTTTGTAGGAATGCTAAAAGGTGGGCTTTGAATGAAGGGGAAACAGCTAATGAGGACCATTACGCTTATCTTAGGTCATATGGGAAGGCTATTTTAGAGTCAAATCCAGGTTCTACTGTAAAGGTGGGTGTAACTGTAAATCCATACGATAAAACCCATTTTGATAGGTTTTACATATGTTTAAAATGTTAGACCCGTTTCCTGGGTACTTGGACCACACCCTAGATGAATTGGGATAAGGGCCTTACGTGATTGGTTAGTCAATGAATATTGCGTTATAGTCAAACTCAATAGTCAATGTAATAGTCTAAGAATGTGTAATGTGATTATATAAAATATGACGTGTCACATATATAATGAAAATAGACTAAAAGGATTAAAGTTTTCAAGTGGTAAAAGTGTTATAAAGATAAGTGTGGCTAAAATAGAAGAAAAGAAGCTTAAGGGACCAAAGGTGCCAAATAGGCAAACTTGCCACCTACAATTCTCTGGATACTTCTCTTATCCTCATAAGAGTTCCATGAAGTTGTGGTGGAGGTGTGTGTGTCGTGAAGTGGAGAAAGGAGGGAAGAGGAGACCAAGCTTTGATGGTTAACCATGGTGTATATGTATTCCCAATCAAATGGATGAAGCCCTAGTAATGATTTCTATCCAAGTAAGTATTTTAATTAGAGTTTAAGTGATGATTTAAGGGTTAGGGTTTATGAACCCTAACTTGGGGAAGATGGGTAAATGATGTTATGAGTTATATAAGAAGTTAAAGAAATTATGAGGTGATTTATTATGGTTTAAAGTTAATAAGTTTATGGGTTTGATCATCATATAATCAATATATGATTATATGATGATTAGAGGTGTTAGAGGTAAGTTAATAGTGGTATAAACCATTGTTATGGTTATTTGATTATGTGTTAAGCATTTGTGTATGATGATTTTTATCATAGGATGGTGATGATGAGGTTGATGATGATGATGGCTAGTGATGATGATGATGATGATGATGTTGATATTATGTTTGTAGCTTAGCTTTGGAAGCTAAGGTAAGTAACCGGTTATAATGTTATGTTATGTTGATTTCATTACATTATGTGTTATATGATTATCATGATATGGTTATTGAATGGTTGGAAGATACGTATTATGTGAAAGTGATTATAAGGCTAGTTTGGTAAAGCTAGCAAGTGAAGTGTTAGCTAAGTGGGTTTAGGTGTGATGAGATAGTATGGTGATGCTTAAGTGGCTAGAGGTATGTGTTAATGTTTATGTTTGTATTGGATTGATAGTTATGATGCGTAATGTGTGATTGATATGTGATGTTATGTTATACCCGTTTACTTACTAAGCCTTTGTGCTTACGGTTTAGTTGTCTAACCTTTTGTAGGTTGGTATGCGTTTATGGAAGGCTTGGATAAGGTTAAGGTTGGATTGCGAAAGTAGAAGGACTTGGTAAGATAGTAGAGCTAGGTAGAATACCGAGCTCAAGTCATGGTTGTACCCCCGAGAGTCTTTCTAGGATTTGTAAAGAGTATGCCAAGGTTTTCCTAACGTTTTGATAGTCAGCCGTTGTGTCAAAGTATGGTTTATATGTAAATGGTAAACATTAAGGGAGTGTTTGGCATAAGCGTGTTTCTACCCATTTTGGGTAGTTAACAGGTCATGTGTGTATGGAACAAGTTTTATATGTTATGCTAATGATTTTGGTTAAGTTTGAAGCATTATGGAAGTCGTATGTGACTTATGGTATGTAATGGGTCGAAACGGGTTTTGGTACCAAAACCCGTCCATTTGTAAAGTATATTTTCGAGAGTCAAATGATAAATGTTTTCACATGGAAATGAGCTTATTGATGTATTAAGTAAACCTGGAAGGTTTGGTGAAATATCGAGTTCGGGAGGTCGGGTTTTCAGGTGCGGGACTTGGGAGGGTCGTTTGGAACAGTAGTGGCTGAACCCAGGCGGTTTGGAATCAAACCCGCGGGTTTGGAGGCGATTTTCAGATTTTGTATATTTCAAAAAACCATATCTTTTAATCCGTAAGTCGTTACGGGTCGCGCCACCCGGCGTTTCGAAGGTAAATGANTTTATTCTTGCATGCTACGTATTATCTCTTGGTTTACATCTTTGATAAGTATCTTTGTTTATATAGACAATACTAATGAAAGTATATCATAGATTACAACTTTGATTATACGAAAGTTTTAAAAGGATAATCAACTTAAAAAGCGGTAAACTATTCAACCCCCCCTTCTAGTTTTACACAATTTCTATCAAAGTAAGTATTTTAATTAGAGTTTAAGTGATGATTTAAGGGTTAGGGTTTATGAACCCTAACTTGGGGAAGATGGGTAAATGATGTTATGAGTTATATAAGAAGTTAAAGAAATTATGAGGTGATTTATTATGGTTTAAAGTTAATAAGTTTATGGGTTTGATCATCATATAATCAATATATGATTATATGATGATTAGAGGTGTTAGAGGTAAGTTAATAGTGGTATAAACCATTGTTATGGTTATTTGATTATGTGTTAAGCATTTGTATGTATGATGATTTTTATCATAGGATGGTGATGATGAGATTGATGATGATGATGGCTAGTGATGATGATGATGATGTTGATATTATGTTTGTAGGTTAGCTTTGGAAGCTAAGGTAAGTAACCGGTTATAATGTTATGTTATGTTGATTTCATTACATTATGTGTTATATGATTATCATGATATGGTTATTGAATGGTTCGAAGATACGTGTTATGTGAAAGTGATTATAAGGCTAGTTTGGTAAAGCTAGCAAGTGAAGTGTTAGCTAAGTGGGTTTAGGTGTGATGAGATAGTATGGTGATGCTTAAGTGGCTAGAGGTATGTGTTAATGTTTATGTTTGTATTGGATTGATAGTTATGATGCGTAATGTGTGATTGATATGTGATGTTATGTTATACCCGTTTACTTACTAAGCCTTTGTGCTTACGGTTTAGTTGTCTAACCTTTTGTAGGTTGGTATGCGTATATGGAAGGCTTGGATAAGGTTAAGGTTGGATTGCGAAAGTAGAAGGACTTGGTAAGATAGTAGAGCTAGGTAGAATACCGAGCTCAAGTCATGGTTGTACCCCCGAGAGTCTTTCTACGATTTGTAAAGAGTATGCCAAGGTTTTCCTAACGTTTTGATAGTCAACCGTTGTGTCAAAGTATGGTTTATATGTAAATGGTAAACATTAAGGAGTGTTTGGCATAAGCATGTTTCTACCCATTTTGGGTAGTTAACAGGTCATGTGTGTATGGAACAAGTTTTATATGTTATGCTAATGATTTTGGTTAAGTTTGAAGCATTATGGAAGTCGTATGTGACTTATGGTATGTAATGGGTCGAAACGGGTTTTGGTACCAAAACCCGTCCATTTGTAAAGTATTTTCGAGAGTCAAATGATAAATGTTTTCACATGGAAATGAGCTTATTGATGTATTAAGTAAACCTGGAAGGTTTGGTGAAATATCGAGTTCGGGAGGTCGGGTTTTCAGGTGCGGGACTTGGGAGGGTCGTTTGGAACAGCAGTGGCTGAACCCAGGCGGTTTGGAATCAAACCCGCGGGTTTGGAGGCGATTTTCAGATTTTGTATATTTTCAAAAAACCATATCTTTTAATCCGTAAGTCGTTACGGGTCGCGCCACCCGGCGTTTCGAAGGTAATTGAGTCTAGTTTGATTTAAAAATAGTCTCAAAGTCTGAATGTTTATAGATTTTTGTCAGTTTGCAAAAGAGTAACAGTATGTCCATTAAAGTCAAGCGTTTCCGCGCGTAAAGTTTTAATTTTTGGTCTAAGCGGGCACGGGGTGTAACATAAAAGGTTTGAAAGATGGATGGAAATTGATTGTAGAAAGATTATAGCGTTAGATGGGTGTTTTCTTAAGAAGCCAAGTGTAGGTGAAATCTTGACTGCCATTGGCCGCGACGGAAACAATCACGTATTTCCTGTAGCATGGGCAGTCGTAAATGTGGAAAACAAGGAGAACCGGAGTTGGTTTCTAGACTTACTTGGGGATGATCTTGATATGACTAATGGTAATGGAGTGACTCTCATGTCCGATCAACACAAAGTAAGTATGAGTATTAAAACATCTGTATTGTTATGTATCTTTATTGATATTGATATTATGGTTTGTTTGTTAGGGACTGACCCTCATGTCCGACCCACAGATAATCACCATAACCTTGCTGGTGGTTCCTTTCAAGCAACTCAGGTCATCCGTAACATCTCAAGAGTTATACCAACACAAAACAGTCAAATTGCAACAAATGCAGGCCAAACAAATGCAGAACAACATGCACCAGTTGCAGGCCATGTTAATCCAAATGAAGAAGTAGAGCAAGCAGTTCCAGCAAGATCAAGAAGGATTCTGAACTTTATTAGACAAAGAGGACCAATTGAAAGGATTTTAAAGAAGAAATTGGCCAAGAATGTTCTTGGAATTGGTTCTTCAAGCTTCAATGCCTTGGATTTGGAATAGCATCTCAAAAGTGATATGTTTATCTAAGTATTAAAAACAATTTATGCACTTCTTTTGTATCTATGTGTTGTGCAAGTACTGGTATGGTAAGATGTTTGTTAAACTATGTAGTGCACTTCTTTTGTATCTATGTGTTGTGCACATGAAAAATATTATAGGATCCTGTGTTGCTAACCGTTAACATTATGTACTCCTTTTGTAAATCAATATTATGGATCCTTTGATGTAAACTGTGTGCAAGCTTATAGCTTACTAGATGACTGTGTTTAACATACAAAATAAAACAAAAATGTAGCTTGTAAACAGGCATTACATTAACATTGAAAATGTTTACAAAACAAGTTAACAACCACCAATACAAGTTAAGAACAACCATTACTAGCAAAAGACATTAACCAAACCTAGGAACATATTGCTAAAACAACCTTACTGCAAACCTAGTACATTATTGCTACAACAAAAGCAATGAAGAGAATAATCAAATTGAGAACCAAGAAGAATTTGTCATGATCTTGCAATTTTGACTTGATAAAAGTCAAATCTTCCTTCATTTTCATCATGTCAGCTTCTGAAACTGAAACTTGTCCAACTGCAACTTCATTGGGAATTGATCTCTTTCCCATGTTCTTGTATTTCATCTTATCTTGATGTTCCTTGAAAAACAAAGCTTTGTAATAGTCACATGGTAGCTCCGGATCTATGAAGCCATAGTGTCCTTGTTCTAACAAATTAGTATGTTACATTCACAAGTTAAACATTATATACAAAAAGAATTAGAATAAAATTTAGGGATACAATTTCTTACATAAATTGGACAAGCTTTGAATCGTCTACCAGGATTTGTTATGGTCCAAGACACTTGTTCTTCGACTGGTAATGGGTCTTTACGTTTGCAATGTGTAGCATTAATGTAGTACTCAATGGTCTTTCGAGTTGATTTGGAAGTAAAAGAAAAAGAGGATGCCATGGATTTAGGGTTACGGTGAAGATGGTGGTTATGAAAGAAGGATAAGAAAAAGAAAGTGAAGTAGGGTTAAGTGGGGCATGTGGGTTTATAAGATTTGACAGAAATAAATAAAGGGAACAAAAATATAATAGTGAAGTGGCATGTAACTGGATCCACATAGGACGAGCAGGTCAAACAAGTCACTCGATACACGCAATGAACGAATTTTGCAAGTTCATTGACAGAATGAGGGGAAAAAAAAAGCTACATACAACAAAAAAAAGTGGTAAGTTAACTATATTTTTAGGTGATTTGCCCTTTATTTAATATGTATTTAATGTAATGTTTTTTGGTTAAATCAAAAAGTTTGCGTTTATTAACTACACGCTGATTTATACATAGGTAAAACACTTGTATAATTACATTACTATCCTTTCAAACGTTACAAAAGTTGCAAGTAGCGACTCATATCGAAATAAACAAGAAAAAGGACTTACTTCACTACTAAATCACTCACAATTTGACCTTCTACTCTTCTAGGGTTAGAGTTTGGTTCGACCGGTCAGTCGATCAACAATGGCGAATCATCTCTACGGATACGGCACATCATCAAACCCATCAACCAAATCACTCATCGATCCATACGCATCCTCAGATCCATCTTACTACACGTCATCCAGGATTCCCGGTGCTTCAGATCCTTTAACCTCTTCGTTTAACTATTCATCGATGTATGGTAATAATAAGGATAGTATGGCTGGTAGGTCTACATTGTGGCCTGGAGGACCTCCTGGTGTTGATCTCAATAGCTCCGTTGATTCGATTTACGCCAGTTTTAAGCGACCGGCTTCCGAAGGTATATATATATTATTTGATATAAACAATTATATAGCTCATTGTTTTTCTATAGTTAGGGGTTGTACCACTAGGCTTATTTAGGTGCTTGTTGGCTTACCGCGTATTCAAAAACACAATAAGCTTATCCAAACACTTTGTGAAAAAGTGCTTATTAGCTTTTTTAAATAGGTTATAAAGTGTGCATTGATAACACACGACATAAGGTGTGCTTCCGAAACACAATAAGCTTGGAAATAGACGTTCGTGTTATCAATGCATAATTTCACTCACACGTAAATAGATGCGCTGATGCGCTTATATATATTATTTGATATAAACAATTATTTCACTCACACGTACATATGTAGCTCTCATTGTTTTTCTATAGTTAGGGGGTGTACGACTAAGCTTATTTAGGTGCTTGTTGGCTTACCGTGTATTCAAAAACACAATAAGCTTATCCAAACACTTTGTGAAAAAGTGCTTATTAGCTTTTTTGAATAGGTTATAAAGTGTGCATTGATAACACACGTCACAAGGTGTGCTTCCGAAACACAATAAGCTGCGCTTATTGTGTTTTGGAAATAGAGGTTCGTTGTTATCAATGCATACTTTTGAACCTATTTAAAAAGCTAATGAGCACTTTTTCACAAAGTGTTTGGATAAGCTTATTGTGTTATTGAATACGCAATAAGCCAATAAGCACCTAAATAAGCTTTTAGCTGAACGGCCCAGAAAAAACATGGAGCTACATATGTTTGTGAAATAATTGTTAATGTTAAGCTACAGTTGTATATGCCACATTTATTATAAAATAGTTCATATGTATGTATACCTATGCATACATGTAGGCCCTAAAAGTGAGACCAGAATTAGATAATCTTTGTTTTTGGTGACGTGTTAAGCGCAAATTAGGTGGTTCCTGCAAATCGTGCTCCAGATTCTATTGCTTTCTGTTGCTATTTTTATTAGTGTAAACTTGGATTGAGTTAGCCTTAACGGTGGATAACTTGTATATCTTTGTCTCACCATGTATGAACTTTGGAAGGGTGAACTGAAAGAACAGATCTTATTTAAGTTAGGCCCAAGGTAGCATACAATTTTCGAATCAAGAGGTTTTGAATTCTGTAGCTTACTTTTTCTATAGATAATAAGCTACACAATCTACATGCTTGCTGCTAGTGTAGAGGCTTGTAGAACGTAGGATGGAAATGTCTGCATCCCTAACACTCTTAACACATAGGTTGCTGCTGTTTGCAGTATCAACATATACTATGCATTCTGAAGGTCCAATTCTACGAACATGCTTCCATAGTTAATAGTTTAGAAAACATGAAAATGCATGATCAAAGGATGTATTCCGTAAGTTTTTGATCTAAAAGTTTTGGCAATTGCTTACATTTTTTATGGGAATATCGGTTTAAATTTCCGCACATGACACAACTATATGACGTTCACATGCTAGTATGCGCTCCTTGCTTTCCTTATCATGAAAATTTGTCATATGATAGCGAAACTCATAATTTGTTCCAACTCTGTTGTATGTGTCACCCTTGTCATAGTTAATATGTATACATTTTCCAATGCACATCAAAATAAGCTGAGATGATTGAATATTCAACTATGTGGTATTGTTTAATACTTCAATATCCATCTGCATCAGTGAACTATAGAACAACGACTTGGTGCATGAACGCACATTTGCCTTTAATTTTGTTATTTTTCTATCAAGTCACTGAGTCATCTCATTATGCATCCTATAGTTTACACCAATAGGAAGATATATAGTAGAAGTAATCGCACAATAAGATTTAGGTTTTAGTTTGTATTTATAGTACATATTTAATTTATCCTCATACCCCACCCCGGCGGGATTGGGCATGTTGTTGTTGTTGTATATCTAATTTATGAATTATGAACTAGTTTTTTTTGGATCGGTTCAATACTAGTTATCAATTCACACACATATATGCATGTATAAACCCACTACTGTATTCTCATTTTTTTTTAATTAAATTGAGTCATTATTTATTGTCAAACTAGTGCATCCTTACAGCATACGGTGCAACTTTTTGAAGCATTATCTATTTCTGTTTTTGTTATCTGAAATTTAGTTGTTTCTGATAATGTATATACGTGTTGGCCAATATTAAAATTTTTCTCATGCGTGTTTGTATACATAAAATTGATATTAAATATGTCTATGTATATACTTGTCGTTGAAGTAAATTTGTGAGTCGTTATCAGAAAATGTTTAATGCATATTTAGTATACAATAAACTCTATATTATATATCAACAAACCAGAGAGTATAAATGAAACAATGATAAGATGGATTTAATACAATCAACTTTATATTATGTATCAACAAACCACAAAATGCGAATTCTGTTTTTTCTGCATAACACACTTAATACTGTCAGTCACCTTATCCTGCTACATTGATTTTTGGGTAAAAGTCATAAATGCTTAACGTACTTACAAAATAGACTCATTCTACATATTATACTTTTTTTATTGTCAATATGCCTAATCAAGTTTGTATTATTTTTCATTACACATAACTGATAGGAATTGTTAAGGGTATTTTCTTCATTTCCCGTGTCTTCATCTTCAACCTTCTTTAAACAAACTAAAACCTTTGACTGGAACACAATCATGGTGCAAATAAGCAAGCCCCTCAGCAGCATCTACCGTGATCTTGTACCTCGTGGGCCAATCAAGCAACCCACTTTTACTACTATTTAGTAAATCACCCAAACTACAATTCGGCATATACTCATAAACCAAAAGCTTCCACCTCAGCCTCGAACCCGTTATCTAGAACCGAAGTGGAGACGGACCCATTTTCAAGATCCTCATCATCACCCTTTTTAGAACTTGACCAAAGCTTTTTAGTCGCCATTGCTCAAAACAACTTTGTACACTTTTCCGGACGACCCATTTCCAATCATATTATCTTCATCAAGAGCACCCAAGATTTCATATTCACTAAAACTTAACTTGTGAAATGACATCAATGTCCATTTTGATTTATCGATTGAATCTTTTGACTTCTTGAAATTCTTGTATCACCGGAAGAACCATCCCACACCAAAAATGAGTATACAACCAGTTAATACAAAGATCGATCTAAGCAACCAAATGTAACCCACGTTTCTAGTAACATTTTTACCCGAACATTCATGTTCTTGTTTTGTTCTTGGTGGCAGATTTAATCAAAGAGAAAGAAAGAAGGTGTGTTTGAGTTGTGAGGATGTAAAAGAGATAAAGGAATAAGTGATCAAATAAGATATGGTGATTTAAAGTGGTGGTGATGCATTGCAGGTTTTGTGGGTGGAAGAATTTGGTTATTCAAAGCTTTAAGGGCATTTAAGTCATTTTAAGTGAGAACAAAGGTTTAATTATGTGTAATGAAAAATAATACAAACTTGATTAGGCATATTGACAATAAAAAAAGTATAATATGTAGAATGAGTCTATTTTGTAAGTACGTTAAGCATTTATGATTTTTACCTTTGATTTTTTGCACCATCATATTAATATAGCTTATAAATTATTTATAGTTACTTTTTACGTATAGGAAACTTTTAAAATGTTAAGTGCATATAGATTTTACCTAATGCCTATTTATAAGTGTGTATTTTGTATCATAATATAGTTTATGAATTATATTACAGTGACGTATGTTGATTCTTCTATATTATACAAATCATAGTTACTTTCAACGTATATGAAGATTTAATATACCTAATGACCTATTTATAAGTGTGTTATGAATTATTTTACAGTGACGTATGTTGATTATTCTATAATACAAATCATAGTTACTTTCTATGTATATGAAGATTGAATATATTAATTGCATATATATTATTTTTAATGACCTATTTATACGTGTGTACTATCTATCGTAGCGTTATATCACCAGTCTCTTCTTGGTACTCATAATACGATTGGGCAAGGTGAAGCTTGGTATTCCGCCAACCCTTTAGTCAAGCGCCCTAGATTCCAGAGCAGTTTGTCTGTTTTCCCACAGAGGCCCGGAGAAAAGGATTGTGCTCATTATATGCTTACAAGAACTTGTAAGTTTGGAGATAGCTGCAGGTTTGACCATCCATTGTGGGTCCCAGAGGGTGGAATCCCTGATTGGAAAGAGGTGACCTTTTATTGTAGTTTTCAGTAGATATATATATAGTTACTCTATGATTATAATTACAAACAAACATCAATATGAATTTACCACTTATTTAGTTTGAGTCAAGTGCTATATGCTGCTCTTATATGTAGTTATATGCATTCACTATCTGAAGTTATACTTTATGACTATATTTATTAAGTATATGCAACTTATTTCTATATCTAGTCAAATACTATATGCTGCTCTTATACTTAGACATGTTTATAGTTTATTATCTTATTTTTAGACCCTTGTAACGTGATGGTTTGCTGATATTTTTATTATATTACTAGTTTTTGGGTGTTAGTGTTGACTTATTTCTTATACCTCAAAGTGATCATCGGCTATATTCTATTTGGTTACTATACTTTTATGTCAACTTTCTGCATCTAGAGCTTGCTTTTTAACTACGGGGTACTTTTAAAATGATAATTTTTCTGTATTGTAGTATTTTGGTTTTAATATCTAATATCTTCTAGTATCAATGCAAAAACCAAA
Source organism: Artemisia annua (assembly GCA_014162995.1). Lineage (NCBI taxonomy): Eukaryota > Viridiplantae > Streptophyta > Magnoliopsida > Asterales > Asteraceae > Artemisia > Artemisia annua. The sequence continues at coordinate 123,209 of LBNU01008279.1, forward strand.
TAACTGGCTATCACATGGATTATACTTGCCTCATCTTTGTATATGCTTTTATAGTACTCTTAATCTTTATTATATATGCAATGGTATGTTTTCTCTATATTTGACTTCACGTAGTTACTCCTCAAAGAGATGGGAAAATGTGATGGATCAGGAAACACTCAACACCTCTCCTTTGAAAAATGATCTATTTTTTTTCTTTTTATAGATTCTTATAGAATCATCTATTCTTGGCTGATATAAGTGAGAAATGTTTTCATTTATCTAATAATTATTGTTTTTTAAATATTAATAATAGTTATATTTTTGAACAGAGGGAAATTTGGACACTCATCCGTATATACATTCCATTAAAAAGATGCTTCTATGAGCCAAACATGGAAGCATAAAGGATTTATATGGCAATATTACATTTTATTTATGTAAACCTAATACTTAGCATCTCCTTCTAGTTCCTCTGGTATAAGCTATTTTCTTATCTATGGAAAATATATATTCTTCCAAACCGCACATTAGTTGTAGTAATTTTCATGATATTACTGTTATATACTCATAAAAAGGATAATGTACTTTTTTGCTCATATTTGGGCATTGTTTATCCAAAGGTAACCTGCAAATATTTTTTCATCTGCACACAGCATATGATTGTCTACAAAATCTTTGGTATTTTTCTATCCTTTATCTTTGTGATCATCACAAGCTTGTAATATTCATGCTACTCTAACTTGCAATATGTCTGTCGCTCTTTTCGGTTTTTCATTGTTTACCCATGTGTAAAATCCACCTGCTCTTCTTTATAGGAAGCTTTTTATTCAAGCAATATGGCTTTGAGCTGTGATTAAGCAGAGTATTCTAATGATAATAAAATAAAAGAAAAACTGGCCTTTTGTTTCTTTTCTTTTCTTTTTCTTTTTTAGTTCATTAGATAGTGTTTCGTCTCCTCTTGTATTAATCATGTGTGTATAGTTTTCACAAGTAGAGAATTAAAGACACTTGTTTTGATTTGTTTAACAACACTTTCTGAGTGACATTGTCAAGATGTTGGGCAAAGAAAACGTCTGCTGATGTAAACTTGGCTTCGAGATCAATAGTGAGAAAAAGAGATGGTGTAATGGTGGTGAACCACGATGTATTTTATAAACTAAAAAAGGATAAAAGATACCATTTTACTGTATTTTGTTCTTTTTCTACTTAAATTTGTGTTATTTTCTTCATTTCTAGTCATACTCGCAGTAATCTCTATTGTATTTAATATGCTTTTCTTATTTGCGCATGAATGATATTTAGCTATTTTTGGCAGGTTCCAGTCACTGATACGAGTGAACCCCTTCCGGAGAGACAAGGAGTGCAAGATTGCCCGGTATGCTGAATTTTTATAATTTGCGAAGTATTTAATTATCACACACATAGTCCATTGTATGTAGCACAAACACACCAGCACACTCGGAGTTATTATATAAGAGAGAACAAAGTAAGGGGGTTGAGTGCTGATTGTGAGGTTTCGTAATTTAAAAATTTGGCTACAATTCTTTACAAAAAATACACAAACAATGAATCAGGGACCCAAAAAAAGAATCAGGGACCCACATTTATAACACAAAATTGTAGCCAATTTTGCATATCTCAGCCATGTTCAATAAGAAATGTCTCTGTACATATTGTATGTGAATGTCAGTGTTGGTATCACTTAGGCATGTCTTGAACAAGAAAGTGGCATATGTAAGGAGTGCTAGATGGCATTTTTTCATTATGAAAAATTCCTCACATCACATTTCTGACTTTTCAATCACCTTAGATATTAATCTTATGAGTACTTTCAAACATATATTTTGTGTCTGCAAAAAATTTAACAGCTATATAAGGATTCTCCATGCAGCAAATCAGATAGCCTACCTAGGCACGGCTTCATTACCATTGAGATTAAAAATTTTATACTCATACATTATTGTAACATGCCCCATAATTAAGGATGCCGTTTGCAAATAGCATGCACCATAAGATGCCCCATAATTAATGTATTACTCATATATGTTGTTTTCTTCCACCTTCATTGCTCTTAATTAGCACTTCTTTTAGAGAATAGGGATGCTGCTCTTATTTAGGTTTTCATAAAAAAGACTCGTGAAATATGAATTAGCATCTTAGGGCTGGTCTATTGGTATTTGATGCAGTTTTTCCTGAAGACTCAGAAATGCAAGTTTGGTCCCAGCTGCAAATTCAATCACCCAAAAGATAAAGCTGCTACTACGGTAAGTTATAATTACTTTGTGGTATGTCTGTTTGACTTTATGCTCAAATAGATAACTAGCTTGTTGATGCATCTGTAGTCTGCTTTGGAAAACAACGAGGGTTCTGAGTTACCAGAGAGACCATCTGAGCCTCCATGTTCGGTACGATTGCTTCATTGTCACTAGTCTCAAGCTATTAGCCATGTTTTTTTTTCTTGCGTTTAACATGTCCGTATGCAAGCAGTTTTATATGAAGACTGGCGTGTGTAAATATGGTTCGACCTGCAAATTCCATCATCCAAAGGATATCGTAGTAGCAATTGGTGGTGTAGGAAACACTAATGGTGAGCAGATTGAAGGAGTTACAGGTGGCACAGCTGGAAGTTTGGCACTTTCAAACCCCCCTGTTACTCCTGCATTGTTGCATAACTCAAAAGGCCTTCCTATTAGACCGGTAATACATTTGCTTACCTTTGATTGATACATTGGCTAGTTTATTACACTTGTTACAATCACCGATTGTTTACATTATATAGGGAGAAGTAGACTGTCCATTCTACCTGAAAACCGGCAGGTTAGTACATAAGACTAGTTTATGCTGTATAAGTTTCTCCCAACATATTTTAAATAGAAACAATAACGATATGGTGATCAGTATAAATTTACTAATTCAAGTGTGTTTACTTTTTATTATTCAGTTGCAAGTATAGCGCCACTTGTCGCTATAATCATCCAGAGAGATATGGTAGGTCATGAAGGAACTTTAATATTATGCTTTTGTTACTGATGATGAGTTTATTCATGAAAATTTCCCGACGAGCATCTTTGATAATTGGTTTGTCATGTGCCATGCAGCAATGGATCCACCTGCCGCTATTGCAGCAACATCTGCTCTTCATATGAACCTTGGTCTCGTTAACCCAACTCCTCCTTTCCTGCAAACTCTTGACCCTAGGATTGGTCAGACAACGGTAAAGAATATGTTGTTTTAGTTTGGATTGGTTTATTTGAAAGAGCTTATAATCTAGTTAAAAGCTATTCACAAATAAGCTCCTTTTTTGGGCCTATAATGTTTTGCAATTGGAATTAATCCATTTAGCGTCTAAATAAACTAAGTTACACACCCCCTTAAGCTTTGGTGTTTTAGATTGAGCTTGCTTGCTGATCGAATAGTTTCTCTCTTGTTTGTTGCAGCTTGGTTTGGGCACATCTATCTACCCTCAACGACCTGGTCAATTGGAATGTGATGTGAGTAGTTAACATTTTGTATAATTTATTGTTCTATCTCAAAATGAGCTGTTCGATTTGCTTGTTTCTGTTTTTTTATTCATTTAATATTTGCTTCTTTTATTTGCTGTTGTAGTATTATATGAAAACTGGGGCATGCATGTTTGGGGAGAGATGTAAATATCATCACCCCCTTGACAGAACGGCTCATGCACTTTCGGCAAAAGAAGGCCAACAAAACACTGTCAAGCTCACCCTTGCTGGTCTTCCAAGGAGAGAGGTAAGAAGTCTACCATTTTAAATTAATATTCGGGTAAAATTTTTTTAGCAAAGTGAATTTCCATTACAATAGTATGTCATATACTCATATGTAGTCATTAGAAAATAACTATTCATCTGCTTATTGTGGCAAAAGTTGTCAACATAATAATGCTAGTATGACCATCAACTCAACTTATGAGGTGGAGTTGTTTTACAGTTTTTTTTATTGTTGAATTGCTCTGCCACTTGTTTTACTGAGTTATGAACTAGGATTTATCTATACCCTTGTCGTTCTTTAAAATGCATAATTTGATAGAAAATGGTATAAAAACCAATAGAATACGGTTACTTCCTGAATTTTGATAAAACTGTATTCATGGAGAGAGGATCCTACAATATATTGAGCCAATGAAGTGGTCTTTGAGTAGAGGTGGAAATGAGGCATGTTGATTTACGTTTTGAAATGTGTAAATTATTTACTGTGGGTTGAAACAGGTTGGGTTGATCAAAACCTAACTACTAACGCTTAAAAATACAAAATCCTAGGCTGTTATCCTCAAAATATTATGCTATCGTCAATATTAAGTTTTTTGTGATCTTGACATTAAAACAGCCAAAAAGAAAAAGCCAAAGCAGGTGGTCAACCCACACTAAATAACTTACACATGTTGACCCGTTACCCAAAATGTCCAATACCCTTACTTAAAAGTCCACATTAGCGGCACTCTATGTGGTAGATTTTTTTGTACTTGTATTCTATTGGGTTTTCTACCCTTCTCTGTCTAGTTATGTATTTAGAATGACAAGGGTAAAGATGGAAAACCCATTACCTTTTCAGTTAGGTTTTATGATTTAAATTGTTTAGATAAACCTCCAAACCGAACCATTTGTAAGCAATTAAGTGGAATTTGGCACCTTTAAGTTTTTAGTTCTGAGGAATACGATGACCCACAAGTGCCAGTCACATATCAATATTAATAATCATGTTTACTTTGTTTTTTCAACAGGGTGCTGTAAATTGTCCCTACTACATGAAGACAGGGGCTTGCAAGTATGGTGCGACATGCAAGTTTGACCACCCACCACCTGGTGAGGTCATGGCTGCTGTAACATCGCAAGGAGCATCCACGACCACCGGTGAAGAAGTCAAAGAGGAGCAGCCATGACCACCGGGGGGTGTGGTGGTTTTAAATTTTTAGTGCATGTTGAATTCTATGTTTGCCTATTAAGGTTGTAGTTTGATATGTATACTCCTGTACCCGCGACGTTGGAATCATTATTTTGCCTTTTGGAAACTTTTAAGCTCTTATTACCTTTATTAAATAGGGAGGGGATTTTTGTGCACCACCACTATCTTGATTATCTTACCGTTAGCATGAGAAACACATTGAAACGAGTGATAATTAGTCTGGAATTAATTGTCAAAGTGTGTGATGTAGTATGCGAAGTAATGACTGTTTACAAATAACCTCCTTCACAGAAAAGAAACATACGTTTACGTTGGTAGTTTATTGAACTTGTGTCTTCACCATGCTTGGCCATCCTTGTTAGATGATTCGAAAATAAGCAGATTCCATGTCTCTGTAAATGTGTTAATTATTTTTGCTGTTTTGCCCTTTTGCTAGGTATGTAAAGGAGTGCATCAAGCCCAAATAATTCAAATGCAACACTGTATTTGTGGATATTTTCATGTTCAGAAAGGTGCAACGTGTGTAGCTACACATCACTGAATATAATGAAACAAAGTTTACTATTACTATGACTTGGTGACAGAACGACAGTACATTAGAGCTGGCAAATCGTGTCTTAACAGGTCTTAACAGGTTCGGAGCGCGCGAATAACATAAGTTTCAAACATGAAAACGACTCGTTTAACACTTGGCTTTGGTGGTTTGAGTATGACAGATAAGCGTTTTATGTATCAAATAAGTTAAATATTGAACCCTAGAATACTAAAAACAATTATTTTAAAAAATAAAAAAATTGCATAGTACATTTTTTCTCTTAACAGGTCTTAACAGGTCTTAACAGGTACCCAATTTGCCAGCTCTACAGTACATGCTTGAGATTGCTTATCCAATAAGTAATAAGTTATAAATGTTCAATACGTAAGCTCAAGCCAATAGAAATGAGTATCAGTGCTTTTAAATAGTCAATTAATTAAATATCCTTGAAAATATTATCACCACTCCATATAAAGGAGGGTTTTTTCAAACATGATCTTCCCCTTTTAATTAGGTAAAAACACGTGTCCCTTTTTATTCCAAAAATCCCTCCACCGTTAGATCACTTTTTATCCCGCCCAAATATTCACCCTGGTATTTTAGGCAAAACCCCCAAAACGGAATCTTCATAATTAATTCAATCAATCAATTGTTCTCCCCAAAACTGGATCTCATATTGAAGAAACGCATATCTTCAAAATAGTTACCCCAAAATTATAACCCAAAATTCAATCAATCGTCATAGCACCTTATCAATTCAAAACGAAAATCAATCCATAACCCTAAAACATCATTTTAATCACAATACGAAAAAAATCATGGAACCTAATTGGGTATTATCAATTACAGGTTATTAATTTTATGTTGATAANCAAGCCCAAATAATTCAAATGCAACACTGTATTTGTGGATATTTTCATGTTCAGAAAGGTGCAACGTGTGTAGCTACACATCACTGAATATAATGAAACAAAGTTTACTATTACTATGACTTGGTGACAGTGCATGCTTGAGATTGCTTATCCAATAAGTAATAAGTTATAAATGTTAAATGCGTAAGCTCAAGCCAATGGAAATGAGTATCAGTGCTTTTAAATAGTCAATTAATTAAATATCCTTGAAAATATTATGAATTAATATGTAAAAACTTGAAATAAACATGAATTTATCTTAAGCTTCAATTGCAATTAACTCGTCAACATCTCTTAATATATAAAAGTTTTAGCTTTTGTCTTTTAATATGAGCTTCAGTTAACAGCATCAAATTCTCTATTTAAAAAAAGTTCATTCATTAAATTTTGAAAGTTTAATACTCCATGGTCTCAAAATATAAGTCTATTTTAACTTTCTTTTTGTAACTTTGACGTCAATTATCTTTTTTCATGTTACATAATACTTGATACACAATATATAAATAGATTGTGTTTTAAATGCATTCATTGGTATATTTTTGATCAAGTATTCTATAACACACGAAAAAAAATAAAAATAAAAATAAAAATAAATAAAAATAAAAAAAGTCAAAGTAACAAAAAGAGTCAAAATGGATTTATATTTTGAGACGGAGGGAGTAAGTAGTATGAAATACATTTTCTATTATAGTGATGTAGTAGCAGTTAGCAGTAGCTGTTTGTTTAAAAAAGGTGTTTGGTGTAGGTGTAATTATAAAATGTAAAACAAGCAAATACTTATCGCTTCTTCAGGAAGAATTTAAGATTAGAGCAGTTGGTCATATTTCAAACGCTTGTTGAGGTACTGCCAAATAAGCAAATGTTTACCGCTTGTGGTATAACACTTCAAAAGCTTGTTGTCGACGAGTGCCATAAACTACATATATCTGATTTTTTTTTGTTAAAAAAAGAAAGAAAGAGATACTGTAGGTGATAAAACAATTTAAATAAACCCATACCAAACACCTTCCATAAGAATAACAATATATTCTACAACTAAACTGAACCGTATATTTGGTTACAAACACATTGTGGATAACTGAATTTATATTTTTTATAAAAAATAAAAAAGAATCAGAGAAGCGCAAATCCAGCCCCAAAACAAAATGACAGAATTTAATACTACTAGTCTGTTGAATCGTTACACTAATAATCTAACACTAATCCGTTATAAACCATTCAACAACACCAAGTCATTTCATTTTCAATCGCACCACAAATATCTGCAAATGAAACGCAGGAGGACCAGATTTACGCCTCTTTCGGCGTCTCCAACGACTGCGGCGGATCCGTCGAAACCAGAACCGGTTAAAATAGATGAGGTACTGCTTGTCATTTTCTGTTAATTTACTTTTATAATGCTGTTTTTTGATTATGATATTATGATATTACGTTTACAATGCTGTTTTTTAGGTTTATAATGCTGTTTTGATTGTGATATTTTGATGATTGTATGTGAATGGTTAAGTGATTATTGTGAATCTAGTTGAGCAAGGCCTTGTAGCCTAGCTAGCCGTAAATGCTACTAGAAGTAGCATTTTGATTTGGAGCGTTTAGAAAAAATAGGAATGCTAGTTGCTTGTTTGCAAACAAGCATTTTGTGCAAAACGCTAACCACTAATTGCTTCAATACTCATTTTACACATTATTATACATCAGCTACTTTACCAAACACTTTTATAAAACAAGCAACTAACTACTACTACTACTTATCTAGTTTTGTCAAACATATAGGGTGCGTTTAGTTGGAGAAATAATTCTCTTGTTTTCTATCTCTAGTTTTGTAAAATTTGAAAGGGAAATTTATCTCCACAAAACACTTAAAAATATAGAAAACGCATTTAGTTGATGTTTGTATTTTCTATTTTGAAGAAGGGGAAGGAGGGTTGTGGGTTACAAAGGAAAACAACTAAAATTTGTTTTGTAGTTTCCTTGTTATGTTAGGAAATAGAGGTTTTTGTATTTTGCAAATCATTTTATTGGAAAACGCTGATTTGAACGCGAACTCTGTTTTCTTTGTTTTTCACAAAACATTTTGTAGAAACAAGGGTGTTTTCCCCCAACTAAACGCACCCCATAGTGTTTGTGCGGTTGCCTTTCAAAAAAACATGAGAAGTGATAGATATCATTACACACAAAGCTTAAGGACTAGAAAGGTAAAATGTGTAGTCTTCTTATACAAAACCCTTTACCATTAAGCACACACAACACACGTTAAACACCCATTGCATTTGAAAAACTATAAAAGAAATAGACGGTTTCTTTCAGCATTAACGAGCCACCAAAACGCCGGCAAAATGCTCTCGTACAGAGCACTCTTAGTTACCTTTATGAAAAAAGGAGGTGATTTTTGTACACCAATGTTGGTGTCTTGCACACCACAACCACTTTTGATGATTTTTGGTTAGTATGAGAAACACGTTGGAAACTAGAAATAATTAGACTGGAAGTTAAATCGTCAACGTATCACATAACTAACCTTCTTCACCAAATTAAAAAAAAAAAAAAAAAAAAAAAAAAAAAAAAAAAAAAAAAAAAACATAGGAGTTAGTCTATTGAAGTTGTGCCTTCTCCTTGCTAAGCCATTCTTGTTAGATAAGTAAGCACAGTGTATGTATACTATAATTGTGTTATCACTTTCGCTGTTTGGTCTTTTACTAGATTTTTAAGAAAAGCGTGTCAAATGCAAATGTTTCAAATGTAACATAAAGCTATTATTTATTTATTTATTTATTTATTTATTTTAAAATTCTTATGTATAGAAAGGTACAACGGCTAAAAACTACACGGTATAGTATGAGTGAATAAAAAACTAAACAGATGGTAAATGAGTTATGTTTTTCAAAAACAAAACTTCAAATAAATAGAAAATAAACCACTCAGGGGTGGCAAGTTGGTAACAAACACTAAAAATTTCTAAATTTAAAGATGATCTTAGATTGGTAAAAAACTTTGTGAACATATATGTGATTTTTAAAAATAAGATAAAATAAACAACGGATAAAAAAGTAATACCAAACACCTTCAACAATGATAACGATTTGGGATTGAATTTTAACCATATGTTTGCTTACGGTTTGTTGATAATTCAATTTCAGAAAATCAAAACAAACCACGCAAAAGAAAAATCTAGCCCAAAGAAAAAAAATTTACAGAATTGAATATTACTACTCTCCTCGATCGTTAAAATAACAACAATCTAACAACACCAATCCATTACAACCCCAACAGTTTTAACAACCCTCACATTTCTTCCACCATTAATGATCATATCATTTTCAATTTCACCACATGAATCTGCAAATGACATCTGGGACCAAATATACGCCTCTTTCGTCGTCAACGACGCCCCCGCCGGAACAACAATCGGTCAAAATAGAGGAGGTATCGGTTAATCTAGAATCTATATTGATTGTAATATGATTTGAATGATATTTATAAAAATCGAGGTACTAACCTGGTCGAATAGGTATTTGTCAATCTGTTATGAGATGTGCAGGTTTGTTTCGTTTATTCATATTATGATGCTCATTTAGTTTAGAGTCTAATGCTGTTTTTATCATGATTGGATAATATATGGAAATGAAGAGATAAATGTGAATTAAAACCGATTGTGGTTGTGTTTGGCGTGTTAGAATATAATGCTTGTTTGGTAACGAGATGTTGAGCTTTTGGATTTTGTTTGAACGATCCTATTCGAAACGCTAATAAAAGGGAAATACTGCATGCATGCAGCTACTGCTGTTCTTATTTTTGCCAAACATCTAGGATATACTAATTGATGATTGTCAGTTTAATATGACATTGTGTGGCATGGATTTGATTTGGATACATTATAATCTTTCATTGCTGTGCGATTTCTGTTTACCATTAGTTTAGTGGTTTTGATGTGACGTTTTGTAAGATTTTTTTCCATTTTTTATCAGACTGTGCCAAGAAAGGGGCCTGATCTGCAAACGCTATACAGGAGATTCTATAAGGTTGCTGCACCCTTTTGGTTTTCGGAAGATAAAGTTCAGGCAAGAATACAATTGGCATCTGTGTTTGTCTTAACTTTAGGAACTACTGGAATCAGTGTTGGTTTCAATTTTCTCGGTCGCGATTTCTATAATGCACTTGCAAGTAAGTATTGCAATTTGTGCATGTACGACTTATATCCGAATTTTATTGATGCACCATGTATTTGAGTACTTATCGGTTTATTTTGTAAATTTTGCTAGATAAAGACCAAGCACAGTTTACCACACAACTAACATACTACCTTGCTGCTTTTGCTGGTGGAATTCCGGTGAGCACATTGCTCCATTATTTTAGGTATTGCTCACCTGCTTTTTGAAGTTTTTTAGCTCTTTGTATGTGATGTAAAGTGTAAACTAGGTGAATGTTTTGGTGGAATTGTTGCATTTATAGTGAAATAAAAGTATATTATTATTAGTATTGCTTTTATAATATTGTCCAGCCTTTTGTCCTTACTCGTTATGTGGTTTTTGCAGATTTTTGTGTTTAGGGATTATGCTAGAGAAACTCTTGCTTTGAGATGGAGGTCTTGGATGACAAAATATTATATGGAGCGTTATCTCAAGAATCAAACGTTTTACCAAATTCAGTCTCAGTCTATCATTGATAATCCAGATCAACGGATTGTTGATGATCTTAGTTCCTTCACAGGAACATCACTTTCATTCTCTTTAACACTCTTTAATGCGTTGGTTGACTTGATATCATTCAGCAATATATTGTTTGGCATATACCCGCCACTCTTTGTTATTCTTTTAGTATATTCAATTGGTGGGACAGCTATCAGCATTTTCCTTGGGAAGGTAAGATTTCCATCTTCAGAAAATGATGTTGCAAACGTATGGGCGCCCTATTCTGTTTTAACATGTGGCACCATTATATGTTTTAGGGGCTGATCAACCTAAATTTCATGCAAGAGAAAATGGAAGCCGATTTTCGGTATGGGCTTGTACGTGTTCGAGAAAATGCTGAATCAATTGCATTTTATGGTGGCGAAGAAAATGAAATCAAACTTCTTTTGCAGCGGTTCCGAAATGCGTTTGATAATTTAACTGTATGAATTCCCAGTTAGCGTCTTGTACTGTTCCCTTGCATTATTGTGCTTACGTTACCTGTGACGCATTTATTTATATATTACATAAGATAATGATGTTTGGACACACTTATTCACCTCTTTGTCTAAATGAAGCTCTTACAAAGTCTATTTTTTCAAAACTTCCCTTGTATGTTCATTTTGCAGCAATTGTTGATATCTTCAAGAAATCTGGAGTTTTTCACCAGTGGTTATCGCTACCTGATTCAGATTCTTCCTGCTGCAGTTGTCGCACCCATGTATTTCTCTGGGAAGATTGAATTTGGTGTTATAAATCAGTCTGTTTCTGCCTTTAATCATATTCTTGGAGATTTTTCCCTTGTTGTGTATCAGTTTCAGGCTATCAGTGCCTTTTCAGCTGTCATTGATCGACTAGGTACATCTTACCTTTCGGATTTCACTTCCGTTGGTTTTCTAGTTATCCATTTATTTGTTAATGAATGTCTATAATTAGTCTGAGACACCTAAAGATTTGTCTTTGGAATAGCACCTTTATGTATGTGTTCGATAAGCCTTTTTGTGTGTGTGTGTGTGTGTGTGTGTGTGTAACCAAGGAACTGTGAAAGCTCAAGTACTTTCTTGTAGAATTTTGTATCAGCTATTATAATGCGTCTTTATGAAGTTAATCATATCCCCAACTTTCAACTTTTAAGTCTGAGCGCTAATTTTACATAATCATGTAGGGGAATTTGATGATGTTTTGGACTATACCAGTTCTAAAGCTCCTGTGGAAGCCGTTGATGAGATCCAACTGGCATATATTAATGTGAAGGATTCAACCTTTTCAAAGTCAATCAAAGGTTCAGATACCCAAAAGTTGCTGGAACTTGAGAGTTTGAGTGTACAGACTCCCACAAATAAAGCCTTGCTTATCAGGGATTTATCTCTAGAAGTCTGCAGCAATGACCATTTGCTGGTTAGAACTCTCCTTGCATCTTACAATCAAGTTCATACCTTGATTTTGCTTGACTCTTTACTATAAACTAATTATGTTAAATCAATGGCAGATTGCTGGACCAAGTGGCAGTGGGAAAACATCTTTGTTAAGAGCTATTGCTGGTCTTTGGCGTACTGGTAAGGGAAAGATTACATTCTATGCTAAATATACTGGCGTTCAGGACCAGCCCCGTACACCCGATGTGGCTCCGCATGAAGCAAAAATGGTTGTTGAAAAGAATAATGTTGATAATATATCAAAATATCGAGATTTTAAAGGTGTATTTTTCCTTCCCCAAAGGCCATATATGGTTTTAGGAACCCTTCGGCAACAGTTACTTTATCCCACTTGGCCTGATGTTTCAGAATCTACACCACATGACTCTAAAGCAACTGGTATGCCATCGCTAGATCTTATTCTTTAGTTTCCTATTTTGCTCAAAGTNAAGTCTGAGCGCTAATTTTACATAATCATGTAGGGGAATTTGATGATGTTTTGGACTATACCAGTTCTAAAGCTCCTGTGGAAGCCGTTGATGAGATCCAACTGACTTATATTAATGTGAAGGATTCAACCTTTTCAAAGTCAATCAAAGGTTCAGATACCCAAAAGTTGCTGGAACTTGAGAGTTTGAGTGTACAGACTCCCACAAATAAAGCCTTGCTTATCAGGGATTTATCTCTAGAAGTCTGCAGCAATGACCATTTGCTGGTTAGAACTCTCCTTGCATCTTACAATCAAGTTCATACCTTGATTTTGCTTGACTCTTTATTATAAACTAATTATGTTAAATCAATGGCAGATTGCTGGACCAAGTGGCAGTGGGAAAACATCTTTGTTAAGAGCTATTGCTGGTCTTTGGCGTACTGGTAAGGGAAAGATTACATTCTATGCTAAATATACTGGCGTTCAGGACCAGCCCCGTACACCCGATGTGGCTCCGCATGAAGCAAAAATGGTTGTTGAAAAGAATAATATTGATAATATATCAAAATATCGAGATTTTAAAGGTGTATTTTTCCTTCCCCAAAGGCCATATATGGTTTTAGGAACCCTTCGGCAACAGTTACTTTATCCCACTTGGCCTGATGTTTCAGAATCTACACCACATGACTCTAAAGCAACTGGTATGCCATCGCTAGATCTTATTCTTTAGTTTCCTATTTTGCTCAAAGTATCCATATGATCTTATTTGCTGTTTTTAAATGATTTGAAGTTTGACTTTCGCATTAAACAAATAATAGCAAGATCAATGTTTCTTAACCTCGAAAGATGTATAATAATGAGTATCCTGGTGAATTTGTTTACCATATCAGAACATTAAACGAGAAATGTCAACCAGCATATACATGTGACACTCTTACAATTCATATTGTTTCTCAAGAAGCTAATTTGCATTGGTCAATTAGGACTCATGACAACTTTCTATATAGGGTTACCCTAGTCAATTTATTTTTGTTGTGAAGACTTGTATCCTACGACGTCTATCTACTGAGTACTGACATAGTGCTACTAGCTGTAAAAATAACCATGAAAAACTCTGGCCTGCTATTATTTAGAAGGTCAATATGTACATAGTTGCCCAAGTTTTAAATTGAAGTTTTATATGAACAAGAACATTTCTTGGTTTAAGCACTTTGTATGCAGTAAGTAAACCTTTTACAAAAGTAGTTGGGGTGACGTAAAATGATCCTGAAGAACTTATGATGCAGTGAAGAATATACTTAATCCATCTCATATACATATTTTTATTTCGTTACATATACTTGATTAAAGTGTTTAAGCATGTTTTTGGTTCGTAAAATGTAATTGCATTGTACAATTTTTCATAGATTCAATGCCTTTCATTGAAGAGATGAGTGAACGACCTCCACTGCCTACTACAGAAGATTTAGTTCAAGCTTTAGAAGATGTGCATCTTGGCTACATATTGTCACGGTTCAACGGTCTCGATACAACCAATGAATGGGCCAGTGTTCTTTCTCTTGGTGAGCAGCAACGTCTCGCGTTTGCACGCTTGTTGCTTTCTCGACCAGACCTGGTTCTCTTGGATGAATCCACAAGTGCTCTAGATGAAGCAAATGAGGTACTTTTTGTTTACCAATTAGTGTTTAGGTTGAAACATGTTATATATTGTATGTAATGGTGGGTCGGGTGAGTTGAGTAATGGGTCAAAATGTGTTTAGGTTGAAACACGTTTTTTCTTGTACGGGTCAAAAGAGGGCTGGGTGACCCTAAACCCTTTGCTTTCAAGATTGTATAAATAACAAATTAGTGTGTCAAAGATGATTACAAAGGTTATATTATCATTAATAATCTGATTTGCTAAAAAAACTGATTTAGGATGTTTAGACACCAGAAGTACACTTTGAGCAAAATTTGACCTGTTAGACACAAGTATAACCTCAGTCCAAGGTAAATGGGCTGAACTTATTATATCTAAATAAGAATCTTTGCTTGACTTCTTTCTGCAAACAATGCACACATGCCCAATTTTGATTTCTGTGGAAGTAGCCAAAATATTTATGGGTTTTGAATTAACAGGCACTTCAAAGATTTGTTGAAAATGGCAAACTTGCACATGGATGTGTAGTTCTGTACAAAGAATGATTCTTGCTTTATTAAAAATGAAGAATAATTCTGCAACTCTTGAGCTGATTAGGTGTATAAAAATAATACTATTGACTGACACAATATATTCTTATATTTGCAGGCTCACTTGTATGAAAAAATTAATGCATCAGGAATCACATATATAAGTATTGGCCATCGGACAAGCCTCTGTAAATTCCACAAAAAGGCTTTGCGGATATCACCTTTAGATCTGGATTCTAACCAGCCTAATTGGTCCATAGAACCCTTGTAAGAAGGCTCCATTAATTCTTGAATGGATTATCTGCTACTTAATCTACATCAGTCTGCAAACAGACCGTATTAGTCTCAATTGTACCTCTTCAAGGCCATATACTTTCATGGGGTGCAGGATCAATTCTTTCCCAAACTAAGATAGATACTTTTGAATTATTTGTAGCCTGTATTGTAAGTGCGAATTGATGAGTTCCTTGATGGGCAGTTGAACACTGATGTTCATTGGTGGCTCGCTTGCATTTACAGTTGATTAGGTGGTATTCATATAAATTTTACTGTTTCAGCATGGTTTTATACTAGTTGTATGTAGCAAAGGACGATGAATCAAGAAAACCCTGCTTTTAAACATGAATTCCCATATGCCAAATCCATGTTTTTAAGGTCTAAAATCTACTTGCCCCATATGGCCATATGCAAGGAAGATTGACATAGATCACATAAACTCAGGAAGCAAACGATTACCGAGCTTGTTTAGTTGAGTTTTATCCAGTTCAGAAACATGATTTTGAAATGCGAGTTGGGCGTGAGCTCAATGATTTGACTCGACATCCTCCAGGTTGAACAATATTGGCTATTAAATTGAGCTGAATCAAAGCATTTTTATTAAAAATCATTTTCAGGTTCAGTTGAGCTTCCGTTCTACTATTCACTTGAGTTTATGGTGTTTATGAAAAGGAAAAAGATTTGAGCCATATCTTGGTTCTATGTTTAGAGATAACAACCTTCTCTTATACATACAAACAACTTATCGAACCAATACCTGTTTCGTATAATTGTCATTATAGGTGATTTAACTCCTTTTAAACTGCATAACATAATTTTGGTAGTAATTGTTAAGATCTTCATTTTCTAGACTAAATTGTTCCTTACTATCTTTTATCCTTTATCAACTCTGGTACAACTAGTTTAATTAAATTCTGAAACCATGTGCTTTATATGATTGCAATAGCAAACATGGAAAGCATTTGTCGATCTGTACAACTTATAGAACATATAATTAAACGCAGAGTAAACATGGAAAAAGGTTGAAAAATGTAAAGCGTCTTATCTTAAAAGAAATTATCAACTACCGATTCTGAGGAATACGTAGAAATCATCTAATTAAATCAACAGCCATTTAGCCAAAATTACCAGTTTCGAGATCTGAAACTGATTTCAATTCCACCTTATACAACATTTTTTGTAGTGGTAAGTGGTAACTATAACTTTGGTATGTCTTAACGTTTTCATCAGAAGTATAAATAAGATAGACTAATGAACCTGAAAAACGCTAACAACATCAAAATGAGTAGACTGCTAAGCTTGTAAGTAAGCCCAACAAGGCACCAGCTGCAACTTCAATTTCAGTGTGACCGATCGACTCTTTAAGTGGAATATAAACAGGACCAATACTTTCTGACCCATTTTCAATGTCCTCTGTTAAGTAAGACGAGTTCACTCTCTTTTCCAACTTGAGAGAATTGCTAGATTCTGAGCTTGATACCTCTTTTTTGGATGAATATTCAATCGAGAGGTTGGGATCAGATGAAGAATATGTGTTTGGCTGGTTATTGGTAAACGCTTTGTTTAATGTTCTTGCATGAACTCCTACTTCTCTTCTAACACCCTGCATGACCACAACTTAGTATGAACCAATCATACTTATCAGATGACACAGGTGTCATGGATGTATTGATTTAGTAGCACAAATCAGATACTTTGGTAGCAACTATGTGCAGAGGTTCTTCCTTTAAAAATCAGACAATTGTGTACCCTAGTTAAAACTTAAAAGTGCAAAATCCGGGCAATTAGTAGTTTACGTGTGGGACGGTTCTGATTAATTAGTACAGAAAAAGAGGATTGATTGTGTAATTTTAGTTTTTTAAATGTATCTTATCATAGACGAAGTAATACTAACAAGNGACTAAATTGTTCCTTACTATCTTTTATCCTTTATCAACTCTGGTACAACTAGTTTAATTAAATTCTGAAACCATGTGCTTTATATGATTGCAATAGCAAACATGGAAAGCATTTGTCGATCTGTACAACTTATAGAACATATAATTAAACGCAGAGTAAACATGGAAAAAGGTTGAAAAATGTAAAGCGTCTTATCTTAAAAGAAATTATCAACTACCGATTCTGAGGAATACGTAGAAATCATCTAATTAAATCAACAGCCATTTAGCCAAAATTACCAGTTTCGAGATCTGAAACTGATTTCAATTCCACCTTATACAACATTTTTTGTAGTGGTAAGTGGTAACTATAACTTTGGTATGTCTTAACGTTTTCATCAGAAGTATAAATAAGATAGACTAATGAACCTGAAAAACGCTAACAACATCAAAATGAGTAGACTGCTAAGCTTGTAAGTAAGCCCAACAAGGCACCAGCTGCAACTTCAATTTCAGTGTGACCGATCGACTCTTTAAGTGGAATATAAACAGGACCAATACTTTCTGACCCATTTTCAATGTCCTCTGTTAAGTAAGACGAGTTCACTCTCTTTTCCAACTTGAGAGAATTGCTAGATTCTGAGCTTGATACCTCTTTTTTGGATGAATATTCAATCGAGAGGTTGGGATCAGATGAAGAATATGTGTTTGGCTGGTTATTGGTAAACGCTTTGTTTAATGTTCTTGCATGAACTCCTACTTCTCTTCTAACACCCTGCATGACCACAACTTAGTATGAACCAATCATACTTATCAGATGACACAGGTGTCATGGATGTATTGATTTAGTAGCACAAATCAGATACTTTGGTAGCAACTATGTGCAGAGGTTCTTCCTTTAAAAATCAGACAATTGTGTACCCTAGTTAAAACTTAAAAGTGCAAAATCCGGGCAATTAGTAGTTTACGTGTGGGACGGTTCTGATTAATTAGTACAGAAAAAGAGGATTGATTGTGTAATTTTAGTTTTTTAAATGTATCTTATCATAGACGAAGTAATACTAACAAGTAACAACGAAAAACATAGATGAAAAGTATGCAAAAAGAAGGGTATGTGTGTATTTTTGAGTTTTCTTAAAATATCAATTTTGTTGCAGCTAACATGAAACTAATTATTTGACCCGTAAACAGTCGGTATTCATAATCAGTATCATATACAGGAACACTAAAAACCGATTGTTGCGATTTCAAGGGCATCCACACCATTGCAGACATAACATAATGACGGTGGATGGATAGCTGCATACCTGTGCATCATACATGGTAAGAGCAGCATAGACAACCGCTAATCCAAATATTGCATCTGAGAAACCCCTGCAATAATAGTAGTGTATCAAATCTCAGATTTAGTTGTTTCCTCCTTTATAAGACACCGGGCGTTGATCATAAAAATAAGGTCAAACATAACTGAAATTCAATTTTGGTGTTTCTTCACATGAAATAAAACCTTTCAAGACCAACGGACATTGCAGTAGCCACAGCTGCCTGTCCATCACAATATATAAAATTTCAGTAAAAAATAAGTCAATGATAAGCAATGTAAGCGAGAATGTGGTCTGGAAAGAAATGTTACAGAAGAATGGGTTGAGGGAAAGCCTCCAGCTTGAATTGCGGCTTTTGGATCAAAATCTCTTCGATACAAAAGGGAAGCGGTAAAAGGTTTTGACAACTGTCCAACTGCTGCACACGCTGTTGCTGCTATCAACGCCTAATCATAAAACGAGACAAGAAAAATAGTGAGTGAAGATCTTCACAAAACATAAGTTCCAGGGACGGAACCCCTGCAGGTCCCGGGACCCATGGATTTTTTCGATGTAGTGTTAATCTTTGAAAAAAAAACATCAATTTTTCCTAAATGCATCTTAAATGCACCCGGCCCATCGAAATGTGTTTCTATATTACGGTTCAAAAAAAAAAAAAAAAAAAAAAAAATTGTGCAGTCAGTCATATTTGGTCCTAGTTCCGTCACTGAACAAAACCCACGTTTATTGAGAACCAACATCTTGACAAGCAACAAAAGAAGAAAGATTGACCATTTATAATGAATTTGACATATAAAGAGATGTATAAAGACCTTGTTATGAGCTAAGTCAAGAATCATATCAGTTCCAATAGTAACAGAAGCAAATACTTTGACCCTTGTTCTTCTTCTACTTATGGAATAGTAAATTCCATTACTTTCATAATTTGTGGATTGTAATAAAAGTCGATAAGAAGAATATAAGCTGCAATTGTTAAGCAACATTTTTCGATTTTCTTTACTACAGTAGTAGATTGGGGAGGGATGTAATGAATACAGATGCTAACCAACCAACCAACCAATTTCAAAACTTTTTATTCAGCTTACTTCTTGTTGGCTCAAAAACTTTCTTTTCTATTTTGGACTTTTGGTCCATACAAAAGAATCATGTGGCCCAATAGACTAACCCAGTAGTGACCTACAGAAACCCTCATTTTTTTCTACTTCAGATTTCTTTTTCCTGCGATTTTTTTTTATTATTATTATCTTTTATATAATAAAACAAAACCCCAAGTGGGGACTTTTCCATTTCAAAAAAACTAAACCATACCTTATTTAGTAATAATATTATTTAGAAAAAAAGATTATTTTCTTATTAGATAATATTTTATATTTATCCA